>JARKHS020027631.1:0-62002 GCA_030143305.2 Amblyomma americanum | reverse complement strand
ATAATATACCATGATGGACAGAATGAAAGGCTTTCCTGAAATCAAGGAATAAACCCAAAGTAAGCTTTCATTTCTTAATGTTGTCAGGAATTTTCTGTTTAATATAAAGTAAACCAGTTTCAGCTGCCTTATTCTTTCTGAATCCAAACTGCTCTTTTACTATCAAGTTATGCAGAGTGAGGAAATCGACAATTCTTTTGTTCATCATGTGTTCAGCAACTTTTGAAAAGACTGAAAGCACTGACATTGGTCTATAGTTGTTCAAGTCTTCAAAAGCACCCCCTTTATGAATAGCTGGAACAAGCGCCAGCTTTATTTGGTTTGGAAATATCCCTACTTGAAGTATGCAGTTGCATATATGCGTAAGGACTGGAGTTATCAGTGCGGCTACAGCTTTCACGGGGGAAACTTTCACATCACCGTAGGCTGATGCACAGTTGTCCTTCAGCGTCATGATTATGTTGAGGACATCTTTGGCGCAAGTTGGAGCGAGAAATACAGCTTGCGGACATTGAACATTCATGTATTGTTCACACGATAATGTACCATGAATATCATTTGAGGCACCAACTTCGACAAAGTGCATGTTGAAAAAGGTTTGAAATGTTTTGATCAGTTCAGCCCTGTGTAGGTAATGCACAGCAGTAATGGCGTCTTGTGTAATAGCCTTAACTTGCCGCTTTTCTACAATCTCATTTACTTTGCTTAGCAAGTTCTCATCCTGGGTTTCAGTCAATATATGAAGCTCTACGGTTAGAAAGCGACTATGCCACTCCAAATCATCTAGGTCCTGCTTCAGCTGAGTTAAATCACTACCTACTTTGTTTGATTCCAGCCCTTCAACTCGCTTTGTTAGTTGTTTTTTAGTTTTTTCTTTAACAGTCAGGTGGTTCTGAAAGTCGTCAAACTTATCAGAGAGAAACTGCATTTGCGACTCAAATGCATCAAACTTTTTTGACAAAGGCAAAAGAGCATTAAGCTTCATTTGAGTCTGCAGTGATCTGAGTATCACGTCGGAATCATGCTGCGGATTTTCTGTGGTGCTTGTGCCCTTGTGGTTGCCTCGACAAGAGTCACATTTCCATGCTGTCTTTTTGGCTTCGCGCTTAGCATTGAAAGATTCTTCTGTTATTCCCGCACATGCACCACGATGAAAATTAAATTTGCACTCTGAGCATGTTGCAAAGATGCTATCAGTGAGGGGAAGACGGCAAGCACAACAACGAGCTATAGTACGCTCAGACCGTTTACAAACAACCCATCCACTTAGCAGCAGCGACGACATAAAAGGAAAGCAAAATCACATTGAGTGAGGCATAATTATGCACAAACCTGCACAAAGGCAGAGACGGTTACATGATGCTCGCAGTTACGGTCACCACTGCCAAGTGAGGTCCCAGTGGAAGGAATCTTCTTTTATAGCCCACAGTGAACCGTTGATGCTGTGCCGGATTTCCAGGTGACACCGACGACCACGCCTTCATGGTCCGCTGCTCGAGACTACCGTCTGTCTTCAGGACACGTGCGATGACCAGTGAGATGCACGGCTGCACAGTGGGTAATCTGCACAGAGGCAGAGACGGTTATGTGATGCTTGCAGTTATCGTCGCTACTTTGCAGTGTTGACGATAACTTGAGCACCTGAAGAACATGATAACCACTGAGCCATCGCGCTGGATTCATCATTTTAGTAAATATGCATGACAAATTCTAAGTGGCTGTCATAAAACATTGAAACTAATATCCACATTCCGTGCAGCACTCTACCTCTACACTAAATACCTACTGCGAATACTGACCTCTGTATGCATTCCCTTTACATTAATTGGAATAGAATACTTAGAAAACTTGTGCCACTTATCATCATTGACTCGCTACGAGCTGTTGAGAATGCTGCCCCAAAAAACGTACATTCAGTGCTCCTTGCAAAAGGATCCCAACTGGAGAATATTCAAGCATTTATTCTTATACCCGCTATTGAACAAGCGCTTCAAAATACCCTGCATGAAGCCTGGTACGTATGCCGATACTCAAACGGGCACAAGCCATGCAAAACTTACCAGGCAGACTGCGAACCAGTTCACCACGGTTTTGCGCCCACAACTTGAAACACTAAGACGAAACAGCATACTCATACACCAGCGTGCGCTCTTTGGAACAAGTGGGTTACAGCGCTTCCATGCCGTGCTCATTATCCAGAAAAACTCAAACAGCACATAGTGGTCGCAGCAGCGCCATTTCAGAACCAGACGTGAGCTTCAGACAACAAGCTCATTATTGTAAGGATGAAATACCATCTCAAATACAGTTAATTTTTACTTCAAATGCAGCCCGGACAGAGCAGTAAAAAGGAGACACTTGCATGCAGGTACCCTAAACTAACGCTGATAGAAAAATAAACGAAAGCTACGAACACGCTCAAAGTAAGAATTATTTCATTTAAACAATTAACGTGTTCATCAAAAGACGCAGCCATAAAAAAACAGCGCGAGCAGATTTGCATTCGTGGTGCAAATAAGCGCCAAGTTACATTCTCGTTTTTGTAATGTAGCAGTCTGAGATGAGAAACGCATACTCTGCCTCTCGCACAATTGGTACTGAAGAAATTTGTGCCCGCGTAAGCGGGGTTCATGAACGAGCCTCTCAGAACGAAATGCAAGCCATCTCTTGTCAAGGCGACCATTATTCAGCTTTCGAAATGAATTTTCCGCAGGCCAGCGGCGGCAGCCAACGGCTCGGATAGCAGGGATGGACGAATCCATACGTGTGCAACGAAAGGGGAGACGGGATGCAGCTCGTAGGTTCTTCGCGGTGTTTGTACACGCTCGCCATTTGCGCCGGCAACCACTTTTTTTTTCAACCATCACTCTATTAGCATTCCTCCACCGCCGCTTCACTAAAACTTTGACAAACGCCTCGAGCTCTAGTCATTAGCGTTACAAAATATATTTGCTGAAACGTCGCTGTCCACGACGCGCAGCGAGTGAGCGGCTACAACAAATAAGCAATTAATGCACACGTCTCAATGAACATCACTTCATGGTCCCGACAGGCGATAACACAAAGAATAAAAAAATAAATGTAATCCACCTCAGAGCTTGATTGTGCGTTTCCGCAGATGCCAAGTAAATCGTGCTCACACGGCTCTAACGCATAGTTTCATTTCGGCCTTCACTCACGGGCTAAGCGATATTTCTGGCTGCGCACCTACCTTTCAACACGGAAAAGCCAGTAGAGAGCTCGCGAGGAGGGCTTACCGTCCCGGGTTTCGCACCGTGTGCCTTTCCGCGCGTTAGGAAAGACATAGCGGCACAGACGTAATCGCATTATTCGAGAACATGGCGGCTGCCGCTGCTCACACAAACGTGCTTACAAACGCCGCTTACAAACGTGGATAGGAAGTTTGTCGCTGCGCACATAATCTGCTCTGCACACACAGCACTGCTTAGAGTGGCTAAGGAGATCAAATGAATAAAAATAATCGTGTGGACTTACCGTAAGTGTACGATTAAGTTGAATTTCAATCAAAACGTAATCCACGACAGAAAACTCCGCCGACGCCGACAGACCAGCGCACACGGTCGTTTGCTGCCCGGATGATTTTCCGTCGACTCCGGGCAAAATGGGTAAAGAGTGAAACAAACCAATTTCACGGTCATGTCTATATTGGTTGCACTCTTGCCAAGTGTAGCTTGCTCTAGCATCCAAGAACACAAAGGGCCTTTGGTTTAAAGCATAAATTCTCCACTCGCTCTTTAAAAACCTTAATACTTTCGCGAAAACCAAAACCGAAACCTTACTACTTATTCCATGCGCGCCGCATCTCCCATCGAATAGTATGTGGCGCCCTTTTCAAATAATTATAATGCTGCATAGCATAACGTCTTTTTGGCCTGTGCTCGTGTTAGGAAAACCGGTATGGACAACAGCGTGTTATCGCCTCCGATGCAGCAGGTGTACGGCGAAGAACGAAAATATACTGGGTTTCTGATTGTTGATTCGCAGCAGTTTTTCACGCGAAGGCACACTGCGAAGGTATAAATGACATATCTTAATTCCGCAGAGAACAATGATCTTTGAGACTCTTCTAATCATGTTTCTGAGAGATGGGCACATCCTTGAATTCTCACCCCCGTTGTTCCCCCTTATTTTACTGGAGGTTTTAAGGAGAAATAAATGTACAGTCACTGATCAAATGCTTCTTAATTAAGCGTGTTGGACAGTAACGATAGAACGAAGTAATGGTATATTCTCGAGCGATTCCTTTAAGGGAGAGCGTGTACATGTTCGTTTGATGTAGTACAGTTTGCAGCACTCTTGCTTCGGAAGTGGGTGTATTTCCTCGCTCTACCTGTCAGCATTAAAGATTATTTAATTATATTCTCAATATGCGTCGCGGTTTAAGGATGAATAGCTTTTCAAAGCTTCTAAAAACAATGTACAGGAAAGTATTGCATTGTCGTCGGACAATATTTTTTGATTCCTAATATAGCAAATGAAGCGTAGGACCCTGACAATAGTTGCGGTCACCCGATGCAGTTTGGTTCGTGGGGGTTTAACGTCCCAAGCCATCTCAGGGAATGAGGGATGCCGTAGTGAAGTGCTCCGGAAATTTCGACCGCCTGGGGTTCTTTAACGTGCACTGACATCGCACGCCACACGGGCCTCAAGAATTTCGCCTCCATCGGAATTTGACCGCCGCGGCTGGCAACGAACCCGCGTCTTTCTGGTCAGCAGCCGAGCGCCATAACCACTTAACCACCGCGGCGGCCCGATGCAGTTCTACTCAGCATGCAGTGCGAAAAGAAATGGATATTTTATGAACTTAGTCGAAAGGCAGTGCATAAATTGTTAGATAAAATTAGGATTGTTATAAACAATAGACAATAGGTCTATAGACAATAGTCTATATACAGTCTAAAGATTTTCTATAGACGATAGGAAATTAAGGCGGTTAGAGATTTTGGTCTATAAATTGTCTATAGGTCGTATATAGACAAATGGCTGCTAAGCCAGTTATAGACTAGTCTATAGATGGTTTATAGATTGTCTATGGACGAAAGGAAATTATGGCGGTTATAGGCTTTAGTCTATAGACGGTCTAAAGATTGTCTATGGACAAAAGGAAAAGGCAGGTTTAGACTTTAGTCTATATAAAATCTATCGACCGCCTATAGCAAAATGAATATTATGTTTGCTATAGACTTTGGTCTATAGATGGTCTTTAGCCTTTCTATGCACAGAAGGAAATGAGGCAGTTCTAGACTTCAGTCTATAGATAATCTATTGACCGTCTATAGACAAAGAAAATTTTTGTCTGTTACAGACTAGTCTACAGATATTCTATGGGCCATCTATAGACAGAACAAAATTTAGACGGCGGTTATAGACTTTAGTCTATAGATAATCTATTGACTGAATATAGACAAAGGAAAATTATGTCTGTTATGAACTTTAGTCTATAGATGATCTATATACAGTCTATGGACAAAAGGAAATAAGGCGGTTATAGAATTTAGTCTATAGATAATCTAATGACCGTCTGTAGACAAAAGAAAATTGTCTATTATAGACTTTAGTCTATAGATAGTCTATGGATCATCTATTGACAGAAGGAAATTGATGTGGTTGTAGACTTCAGTCTATAGGTAGTCTATGGACCATCTACAGACAAAAGGAAAATAGGGCGGTTATAGACTTTAGTCTATAGGTTCTCAATAGACAGTCTATTGAAAAAAATCCAAGTCTAAAGGGCGTCTATAGAGTCTATAAAAAGTCTATAGACCGTCTATAGACCATTTTCATAAGGGTGGTAAGAAACGAATGAAATGGAAGGAAGAATAGAAAAGCCTACATTTTATTCGAAACATACGTTTCACTTTTACATTGCTCCCTTTACTACCCGAGCTCATGTTTCAAGCTGTCTGTCGTCGATGTTATTATCGCTGTTTTAGTCACACCTGTATGCCAAATTCCGCCAGCGCTGGAATACGCCAGAGCTAGGGGTTCAATGCTCAAGGATAGACAGTTGCCGGCAGATAGACGCAACACTCTACCAAGCTCTGCACCCTCCGGCGAAAGTCAAATTGGGCAACCAAACTCGAATTGGAGGTCCTCACCTGGATCCTGATAAATGGTGTAATTTCCCTCAGCCATGCATGTTCCGAATCATTCGAAGGCTACTTCGAAATTAGGCTTAGTTCAGCGGCACTTTTATGACAGCGGCAGCTATATGTAGCGTCTTTAGTTTTTTTAACTTTTTCCGAATAATCTAGTCCTAATCCTTCATTGTGCCCTTAGGGTAAGCGAATGCGATTTTTCTCTTCACCTGGTTATTTCCCAAGACTGGTTTAATATTTTTATTTCTATAGGTATGCCTAAATGTGGAGCACAGACAGGAGTCAAAGAGAGAGGATTTGCGAGCCAATAATATCTTGCTTTTCATGTCCAATAAATGCGTCGTCGTTTAACTTTGGACTGATAGCCTGTGAACGATAAATTGCAGAACAGTATTTAACACACTTTTATGCCCATTCTAAATAGAGCAACAACGCACTTCCCCGTCTTGGTCTCTTTGTAGGTTAACGGCCTTTGTCAGTGGTGGAATCAGATTAGGTATTGACATCGAAGAAAAATAAAACACAGGGAATAGTTAGAGACAGCTTAGAAAAAGCGGCTTCGTCCTACGAAGCGAATAATGCAGGGGCCAGTTGGGGGATCATGTTTGAAATGTACGTTCTGCATAGTACGCGATACACAAACTGACTGACCGGCCTACATCACGAGGAGCATTCCGTACGGTAAATAAAAAGAAACAAGCTATTGAAATATGTAAATCGTGCTGAATAGATTACTAGGTTTTGGCCAAGGCTGACTGCAGTGGCTTCTGTATTGACGAGAATTTCTTGGCCGACGCTGTCGGCGTGGCATAGTGAGGCTTCACTGCGTTTCAGTTCGACTTTCAGGCCGTTTTGCAGTCGTTTTTTTTTTTGCAGTCATCGTCGTCACACTAGAGGCCTCAACTTGTTGTGAGAACCGATTATGATATTGATTTGTTTCTCGTATTTGAAGTAAAACCTGTCTCTTTCTTTGTTTCATTCATCCGACTTCCGGTGTATTTATACACAGTGACGCTGTAATAACGCTCACCATACCACATCAATGAGGTGCTGTAGATTCTGTCTGGAAGTGCTTTTGGAGCATGCGTAGCAGCAGTAATATTAAGAACGATAATTACATTTTAAGCAAAAGATTAGCAGCATGCGGCGTTCTGTTTTTATGAATGGCATTGAAAAGCTAGCGGTTTACTGTTTTCAGGAATCAAAGGCTCCGAAATCAAGCGTGATGCTGGAGCTGACAACGAGCTGTTTCAAATGTACGCTAAATGCATCGGAAAAAAATTTGAGCAGCCACTCTGACCTTGACTTCTTCCTCGCTCTTCTAGACAGTGGCAAAAGACAGATGAACTCTGTCCGAAAAACTAATCGTTACCGCGCGTCAGACTATCACTATTGGGCAGAAAATTTTTGTTGAGATATGTTGATGCGAGGCGTGCTTCTGGAGGGTAATCAAACAGCGCTCAGGCTTCCCATTATTATAATCGTTTTCGGAAACCGTCATAGCGTGGCGAGTTTCGACCTACTCACATTTACCTGTGACTTAAACTTGGTGCTTGTTTGAAATTTCAGTTGGTGGTGGCCCTGTTGATATGCAGCACTACACGAGCTTCCTCCTCTATAAACTTCAGAATCTCCCACGAAAACACCGCAGTTCCCAGCTTCCGCTTCTTGTTTCAAAAAGTGTTTGGCTCGTTATGCCATTTCGTAAGCCATGAAGCTTTCATTGAAGCGTTTTCAGGTTTTATTGCTGATTTACCCATGAGAACTTTTGAGTAATTCTCAACTGCAAGCGACACAAACGCGTGATATTTTAAAGCGCCATCAAATGGTACAGGCATTGTCATTCTACAAGCATTTGTAGGGGCTGTAAAAAAGCAGGAGAAAGCCGTGGGCTATGGAATGCTGTGCGAAGGCTGGCGATGATTGTTTGTACATGCTCAATGCCGCTGGTCGCAGCTGTTTTCTTTATTTACGACGCAAGATGCAGCCAGATTTATACGCAAGAACTGAGATCTATATATTACACGAGTCATACCATCCATACACAAGTTTCGCCTTCAATATGATAACTCTAAAGTTAACTGCGTGTCTCACAGCGCCTCGGGGAGCACTCAGGTGCCCATTTCGAACTATTAAAATAATTTACTACTTACCATTCAAGTACTTCTTTCGCACCAGCCTTACATATTTCCCGCGTTGAGCTATGTTCTAGCATTTTGATTTATTTTCAGTTAAAGTATTTCTTCTGGACTTATTTCCCAACGCACTTGTATACGATGGAAGTTCCGAAATATAATAAAAAACGAAGGATTAAAGGCAATGTGAAAATACTAGAAGGAATAGTATCTTGCACGTCTGCCGAACGTTTAAGGTTATTGCTAGAAGCAATGCTCGCAACAGCATTTAAGTCCATGGAAAGGGTAGTGTATACAAAAAGAAAGAACCAAGGAGAAAGTGCGTGTAAGAGCAAATCACTGAAAGGAAATAAGAACTACCAAGGCCTGAAGTTGAGAAACGTCAGTTCTTCAGTGTCGAAGAACACGAAAGGTGCATTTCCCTTCCGGACAGGCCGACTTGGTGGAAATTGAGACGACACCAAGTCTGCTCGACCGGAAAAATGAGTGTAGTGACTGTTTATTTCAGCTCTCTCATGCGTCTCTTTAGCCATATAATTTTCCACGAGATTTCTCCTCTCAAACGCAGTCATTCGGAGAGTCCCAGAAGCTCCATAGCTTAAAACAAAACTGGAACTATGGACGAAGTTTGGGATTACGGGAGATTGATTCAGCTGCAAGTGTCTAGCTGAAATATTGGGGGTAGGTTTCTAATGGTACTGCCCGTTCAATATAAACTACCGGCGCAAGACAAGAAATTGCCTTCACGAATTCAATCCTAGCACCGAAAAGGCACGATCGAGAAAAGGCAGAGGGAGCTGTTTACTCTGAAGCTAAAGGTTACGCGGCGCTTTGGACGTTCATGACGTTTTCCTAGTGAACAAGAATAACATCGTGAAGTATAACGATTGCACGGATTCACAACGCTACTTTTAAAGAAAACATGTGGTCGACTGCGTACGTCATCTGACATCAATTATCGACACAGAATTCGCTGTGGCTTACATAAAAAACCCGTGTGTTGATAGCCTCTTGAACTTCTGTGGTGGAAAGTGGCTCCGTGCTTACAGTTTTCTTGTCTGTCTGATAGTAATTTACATGTTTCACACGTGGCACTACATTAGCGGCTTGTGAATTTACCTTCCTGTAGGAAACAATGCCATACGCTTTATTCAGTGAGAAATTAGAGCTGCCCGCAGAAGGTCAAGCTAGGGAATCCTGGAGTGAACCGTTATCCTACCTCGTGGTACACGTTAGGTACACGCGCGGAAAGGTACTGTACATATGTCCTTTATATACAGGACCTACTTGCAATCTATATGCCTTATCCTGTATATAACTGCAGGTCCAGGTATAAAAAAACAGTGCCTCTAATTATGGCTTATGGGGTTTAACGTCCCAAAGCGTCTCAGGCTATGAGGGACGCTGTAGTGGAGGGCCCCGGAAATTTCCACCACCAGGGGTTCTTTCATGTGCACTAAAATCGCAAAGTACGCGGATCTCTAGAATTTTGTCTCCATCGAAATTCGACTGCCGTGGCCGGAATGCAACCCGCGTCTTTTGGGCCAGCAGCCGAGCGCCATAACCACTCAGCCATCGCGGTGCCTTTCAAGAGAAAAAGTATTTCTGTATTTTTAGTTTACTCGTAAGTTACCCAATGAAAGCAAAGATGAACGAAAATTTATGCTGCTATATTATTATGACATACTTCATTCTTCAGTGGAAATATTGCCTCTGACAATCGTTCGTAAATAGCCTCATTGTGGTAGCCTTCATTACACTTTGATACAGGTATATTTTTCATACAGCTTTTGAATTTCACCGCACCTTACTATGAAGGTTTTAGTTTGAGTGAACTGGGGCACTGCTTGAAAAATGGACAGCATTTGCCACATTTTTACATTTCACTTCCTTCGGCTTCAAAATGGGTTCACGGTCTTTAAGGTATTCGAAGATTTCAAGTTGTTTTTTGGACAATATGCAAAAGCCAGACTTAGGAAAAGCCCATGAATAAACAACTTTTATTTTTGAGTAATGCAGGGTACACATAATAGTCGCAAATATAACGTGTCCACCTTTAGGTAGGCTTTTATCAAAATTATGTTTACGAGAAATTCTATGCAGTTCTCAAGAATGTTACCAATTTCCAAATCAACGGTTTTCTACAGCGGCAATTACGTTTTAGCTTGAGCATCAGCTCTATCTCAGTGCCGCGTGCATACGAAATGGATCACTCAACAAATGGACTCGAAGCTCCTTACTATACTAGACCTCTGCCCTTTTCAGGAGCCGACAATGACATGTGATTATGTATCCCTTATCTTATCAATTCCTTTTATTGTCAAAGCAAATATCCCATACATGAAAGGGATTATTATCTTAAGCCTTTCTCTCTGCATGCACTGAACATGAGCACCGAACACTTCAGGCTATTGGTCTGGGTTTTCTTTTTTGTTGCGCTGCCGTTTGATCGACAGCACCAGTTTTATTGATAGCAAGCAGAACTGCTGAAACTGCGCTAGATGTCTCCATTGATAGCCTTGCTCATGCCAGTAAATAGCCTGAAATAACTCTAGAAACTGCATAAAAGCGAAAATGCTTCAAAAGGTGCGGTGTAATAAATTACAATTATTGGGAGAGCCCTTCGTGCATGACGGCAGCGTAGGCTCATCATCTGATAGCTGCGCTAGGAGGGATGATATATTGCTTTGGCTGTGCGGGCTCGGCGGACACCTGAACCGCGCATTAAGGGAAGGGATAAAGGAGGGATCGAGAGAAAAAAGTTCGAGAGGTGTACCGTAGTGGAGGGCTCGGGAATAATTTCGACCACCTGGGGATCTTTAACGTGCACTGATATCGCACAGCACACGGGCGCCTTTGCGTTCCGCTCTCTATCGAAACGCGGCCGCCGCGGTCGGATTCGAAACCCGGGTACTCCGCATTAGTACGCGAGCGCCTTAACCGCTTAGACACCGCGGTGGGTGAAAGGAAATAGTGCAATATTGTATCACATATCTAGCTGGACACCAGAACCGCGCCTTGAGGGAAGGGAGGAGGTGGGACTGAGAGAAGAAAAAGGTGCGGTAGGGAACGGCTCCGGAATAATTTCGACCACCTGGAACTCTTAAATATGCACTGATGTCGCACAGCACACGGGAGCCTTTGCATTTCTCCTCCACCGAAACGCTGCCGCCGTGGTCGGGTTCCAACCCGGGAACTACGGATCAGTAGCCGAGCGCGCTAACCACAAAACCACCTCGGCGGGTCAGTTTTTGTTCCTCAAGTCGTTGTGCAGTATTCGCAGCAGGCAGTAATATGGTTGCTAAGGCTGGTTGTTGCTTTTAAAATGGAAGATGAGCTTAAGAGCGGTTCTTCTGTTCCTCTCCACGGCGATGAAGAGACAGCGTTCAATTGTTTGGAATAATTTTTTTCATGCAAATAATGCCCCTATCTAAACAGACGAGGAGAGGCGCTAAATATACGCCAAACGCATTGTTAGACATGTTCCACAACACATGCCCACTTCTCTGCCTCTCTGAGCATTTTGAATGCGTCAAAGGCGCCTTCTAAACTCACACGTCTACTTCAGGGGCCGCGGTGCGTAAACTCTGCCGCAATTGCGGAGCGAGAAAGTATTTTGGAGTAATTTTGGTGCGTTACCTCGCAGCACAGAAGTGCAAATTTTTTATCCATTCCTTTCGTACAAACTTTCGCACGTTATTAAGGTGGCTCAATATGAAAATGAAATATCTTTATAGCGCGCCGCACTGCTTCCCCCAGCAAAGATATTTTCGCCATGAGTTTTATTGCAGCTCGATGATTTGTGTTTGTATTAAGCATTTCGTGTTAATGATTATTAAAGTACCTTCCTGAACACAACTTCTAACCTACATTGAACGTGCAGGTAACGTGAAGGTATTTTACAAATAGCCAAAAAACAATATTACGGTCAACTTACGCACGTTTGCTACCAGGAGGATCGTTCTCAAAAGCCACCAGCCAAAACTAACAGAACTGGCGGCATTTATAACAAAGATAAAATAAGAACAATCTGAGTGAGCAAGCGATTACTTCAGAAAAAGTAATTAGATTGCCGGTGGTTAATGTTGAAGTTGTCAGTTCTCCAATGTGGAAAAAAAAAGTTGGCTGTGGTTTAGCTCTGGTTAACTCTAGCTGAATTGCGAAAACTTCGTTTCCTCTGCTCAGCGTCTCATTTCGACGCTCTCGAGAACTCAAACCGGTCACTTCCGCAGTTGAAGAGTCACTCCGGGATGTGGCACGACTTCTTCTAGCCGCATCTTCGTTATGACGTTTATCGAGTCGTGCAGCGCGTTCTTCTGGCGTCTCTTGAGCGCGTTGTCTCTTCCTCGCTTCGTTCTATCGTTGTTGCGTCTCTTTCGCGCTCTCCATAGCGACTACAATGCGCTGAGGTGAAGCGCATACATATATACCCCCTGCGAGGCGACACCTCCTCTCCCTGTACCCCAGCGGATCACATCAGGCTGATGGAGCAAGCGGCGACGCAGCGGCGTCGACGGCGGCCCCATCTGTTAGAGTGCCACTGCGGCGTTACGGGGCAACGGCGGCTCACGGTCGGCCACGGCATATGGCATACGGTATACGACATACGGCACACGGCGCGACAAGCCGAAATGGCTCGCCGGCTGGCTAGTAAAGCTTTCGCTTTAAAAAATATAGACTCGAGCGGAAAAGGGATGGCTGTAAGAACTATTTCGTTGAAAAGCATATACCCACCAAACCAACTGAACGCGAAGAACATCAACAAACTTGCTAAATGAAAATTGAAAACTGGCTCCTTGGAAAAGGAAAATGACGCCCTCAGTGCTTATGGCGCTCGGCTACTGATCCGGAGTTATAGGGTTCGCACCCGACCGCAGCGGCTACGTTTCGATGGAGGCGAAACGCTAAGGCGCCAGTCTGCTGTGTGATGTCAGTGCACGTTAAAGATCCCCAGGTGGTCGAAATTATTCCGGAGCCCTTCACTATGGCACCTCTTCCTTTTTTCTTTCACTCCCTCCTTTATCCCTTTCTTTACGGCGCGGTTCAGGTGTCGGCCGATATGCGAAACATACTATGCCATTTTCCTTTCTGCAAAAACTTTTCATTTTTCATTTAGCACCCGCCGCGGTGGCTCAGTGGTTAGGGCGCTCGGCTACTGATCCGGAGTTCCGGGGTTCAAACCTGACCGCGGCGGCTGCTTTTTATGGAGGAAAAACGCTAAGGCACCCGTGTTCTGTACGATGTCAGTGCACGTTAAAGATCCTCAGGTGGACGGAATTATTCCGGAGTCCGCCACTACGACACCTCTCTCTTCCTTTCTTCTCTCACTCCCTCCTTTATCCCGTCCCTTACGGCGCGGTTCAGGTATCCAACGATATATGAGACAGATATTGCGCCATTTTCTTTCCCCCAAAACCAATTATTAATTATTAATTTTCATTTAGTATGTTTGTAGTTCTTTGCGTTCAGTTGGTTTGGTGGGTATATCCTTTTAACGAAATAATTGGCACAGTCGTTAACTCTTTAGCATCGGAAAGAGTCCCGCCAGCTGGTTAGCACTGACAATAGAATTTGATACGAAGCTTAGGCTTGCGAGAGACTGATTGGGCTTCTTGGCGCCACTAGGAGACAGCGAGGTAATTCTGTGAGGAGGCAATCCGTTCGGAGTGAATTACCGGTGCAAAGGAAATAAATTTTCTGCTGAGTTTATTGCTGAAAGGGATGACGAGGAAGGCAGGAGAGAAGAATTGTTTACAGAAAAGCAGGAACGCTCGGCGAGGCTTTCTATGCAGGCACCCGATTTCAATGTGCGGATCGCTTTCTTAATTAGTAGGCTCTAGAATGAAGAGAGACAGACTGCTTCTCTGCCCTATAAACACTGAGGCGGGCGCGTTGCTCCTCGACCACTGAGGAACGTGAAAATTAAATTGGTGGTGGTAGTGGTTTTATTAAAAATAATAGTAAAAAGGAAGGAAAAGATTTTTGCTAGCCCCGGCATCTGCCATCGATACTGAAGCACCTGAGCTGGGGCAGCGGAAATAAAGGACAGCAGGCAGAATGGAGAAATGAAATGAAAGAGATGAGGGGACAGGAAGAGAGGATAGGGGGAGAAGTAATATGTACAAACTATTTACACAATAAGAAATGTGTCCAGGTAGTGCGCGTGATTAGTTCATTTTAGAGGAATTAAATCAAACACGCGCACAGCACTGTGTTGGTTATAACTGGAGTGGGGCGTCCAGTTATTAATCGTTCAAGGTAGAACTCGCGGAGCGTTCGGTCACTGCGTGTAACTACGTGACGGAGAACAGACGGGCCGTCAAGCCCGTGTGTTCGAGGAATGCACAGAGGCTCACCAAAGTTCGCTCACGAGTGCGCACACTGCCCTGCGGCCACAATAGCGCCTTGATGGAGTCTGGTAGTATGCCCTGCGCCCTATAGGCCGCGAGCATATCGCGACGAGCATCGGCGAACGCGGTACAGCGAAGGAGCAGGTGTTCTAGTGTTTCCACTGCACCGCATCCGTCACACACATCACTCGTCGCGATTCCGTGACGCACCCGTCGTTCCCCGGGCCACACGCAGCCAATGCGCGCGCGGAGGATCATTGCACGTTGTGACCGTGTAAGTGCGCGACAGCCGGTGACACTGTCGATGCGCTCACCTCCCGCGATGCGTGGGTCGGGGTGCTGCTTTCGGAGATGTTCGTGGATGGCCGCACGCACGTCCTCCAGCGCAAGGGGCAGATCGCTGGCAGGTAGTTGGTGTGCAGCGGTCGCGAGGTCGTCAGCTTCTTCGTTGCCTGCGATGCCGCAGTGACCGGGCACCCACTGTGCACGCACGGCACAACCTCTCTGCGCGAGGCACTCGATGCGCGAGCGAATTTCCCGCACTAGTGGGGTACCGCGGCCGTTAGATTGCAGGCGGCTGAGGGCGGCGCGGGAGTCACACAGCAGAGCACTCCTGGGCGGCGGAGGTCCGAGCCCGAGCCGGATCCCCATCAACTCCGCCGTGGTGGAGGAGTCCAGGAAGGCTGCGTGTTGCTGGCTGTGCAGTCGCAGTGCGGGGATGGTGGCCGCCGCAGCAAGGGAGCAGCTGTCGCGGGCCACTGAGCCGTCGGTGTACACGAGGAGATGGTCCTGGAGCTCCTCGTGTATGACGGCTCTGGCCAGCTGCTGCACAGCACAGAGCGGTGTGCTCCGCTTCCCCGCAATGCCGACGATCTCTCGCTGTACCTCCGAGGCAGCAGGCCAGGGCGCGCAGGAGCCGTAAGGGGGTGGGCCTTGGGTCAATTGCTCATACTCTAGCAGCGCCGCGCCCATTCGTGAGCGCGGGTGCGAGCGCATACGCTGCAGCAGCGAGCCGCCGTCCGGTGCGCGGTGAAGCCGGTCGATGTGATTCAATGCCCTGCGCGCTGCTTGGAGCTCAAGTGGCCACGCTCCTGCCTCGGCCAACGTTGCGGCGCACTGCGAGTTTTTGGGAAGGCCTAGGCACACGTGCAGGGACTTGCGGTGCTGAAGCTCGAGTTTCTTCCAGCACGGCTTGCGCACCGTGACGAGCGGCAGCGCATAGAGCACCGCCCCCAAATCTGCGGCATTGTATAGCCGCAGCGCGGCTTGCTGGGAGATGCCCTGGCCTGGCGGCGGTGATCCTCTTCATCTGCAGACAGGCCTTGGTCGCCGCGGTGCGGAAGGAAAGGCGCCAGTCGATGTCCAGGCCAAGGTACCGCACCGATTTACGCCAAGGAATCGGAGTCCCGTACAGTGACAGTGGCGCAAGGTGCGCGCGCGAGCGCGAAACGCAGGCCATGGCCACCGATTTGTCCGCGCTCAGCGACAGCATCAAGCTGGCATCGATTGCGGTCAGGGCTCCCTGAAGGCACCCCGCCACGCGGAATGCCTCGCCCGGTGGTCCGCGGCACCACAGAGCTAATGTCGTCTGCATATATGGACATGTACACATGGTGTCGGCCGCTCGTGGGGAGGGAGGCCGGCACCACCGACATGGCCACATTAAACAGAAATGGTGATAGTACAGAGCCCTGCGGCACGCCCATGTCCACCGGGCGAGGCTTGGAGAGCTTACCCCCTATTCGTACGCGCATGGTGTGCCCGCTCAGGAAGCCATGAACGTATCGCAAAAGGCGCCCGCTCACACCAGCCCCCTCAAGGACCGCGAGAATTGGTGCGCGGTGAACGTTGTCAAAAGCGCCCGAGACGTCCAGTAGTAGCAGCAGCGCAACCTGGCCTGCCGCCCTGGCATGCTCCAGCGCTGTAACAACGTCCGATATAGAATCAGCTGTGCACCGCATCCCACGGAAACCCGTCTGCCGCTCGTCAAACAAATCAGCCTCTGCAGCCCGCTCGTTCAGACGCTGCAACGCCATATGCTCCATGAGCTTACCTGCCGCCGATGTTAATGCCAATGGCCGGTATCCGCTCAGCTCCGTAGGTGGGCGCCCTGCCTTTCTGATGGGACAAACGACCGCGGTTCGCCAATCCTCCGGTAGCTCCCCGCGTTCCCACACCAGGTTGATCTGCTGCAGGAGGATCTGTCGTTGCTGCGCATCCAGGTTTCGCAGCATCTGGTATGTCACCCCGTCCGGTCCGGGCGCCGAGCGGCGGCGGCAGCGCTGTAGCGCATTGTTCAGTTCCGCCGCCGTGAACGGCGCATCACAAGGACCTTCCGAGGCGACGGGCGAGGGACTGGCCTCGCTTCTGGGGATCTCAGGAGCAGCTATGTTAGCGGCGTTTGCGGGGCTGGGTGGCGCGAATCGATCGGAAAACCGCTCTGCCAATTCTATAAAGCTGAGCCCGCTGGAGATTGCGAGGGCGGCCAGCGGTTGACGGTTTGCCTGTGGTTCGGTGATGCGCCGCAGGGTGTCAAACAGCCTCCGCGAGCTGACATCTTCCTCCATCCTTTGGCATAGTGAAGCCCACTGCCGGCGGTATAGCTTGTTGGCGTGGCGGCGCGCTGCTGCGTCCAAGCGGTTGTAGACAGTCCAGTCGGCGGCTCTGTCAGTCCGTCGCGCCCGTCGCTCTGCGCGATCTCTCTTCTCGCGCAGATTGAGCAGCTTCATATCAGGTGTGGGCTGCCCTGCCCTTACCTCTGCTCGTTGGGTGGCTGCGAGAGCGCTTCGGACTAGACTTGAAAAGAAATCTGCGCCAGTGGCCGCCGCCTCGTCGACCGCCCGCCTGAACGCACTCCAGTTGGTAATGGAGTAGGCACGTTTGGGGCGCGCCTCCAACGCATTGGGTTCGATTAGGATGGAGTAATGATCCGAGCCCCAGAGAGATGGTGATCGGCGCCATGTCGCCTCGATGCCTCTGGATGCGAAGGCAACGTCGATGAAGGAGCTGGTTGTTCCGCGTCGTCGAAAGGTGGGCTCGCCGGTGTTCAAGGGGAGTGAGTCCCAGCTGCGTTGCTGCGTCGTGCAGGTCGTCTCCACGCGCGGAGTGGTGCGCACTGCCCCACGCACTATGGTGGGCGTTAAAATCACCACAGATGATTTGGCGCGGGGCACAGCACGAAGACACAGCACGAAAACAGCGCGTGCCACGCGACAGCTGGACGCACATAAACACTGGCCACCGACGTGTCAACACCACCGACGCGCACTGTCACCACCGCGCACTCCTGGGCGTCAGATGTCGCAGCCGCCGAGCCGACGAGGGTGTGCTGGACGTCCTGCCGCACGTATATCGCGCACCTTGATTTCCCGGGGCGATGAGATGTCACACAACAGGGCACTGCGGCACAGGTGGATTCCTCGCACGTGGTGGCTGAGTGGTAGCCAATGTAGCCAGGTAGCCGCATCTGGGGCTCCCCGTCATGTGAACGTACGTACGTCTCCTGCAGCGCGATAACTTCCGGCGAATCCTGTGCGATGCGAACTCGCAATTCGGCGTACCGCGCCGCAAGTGAGCGCACGTTCCACTGCAGGATGGATGGTATGCGGGAGGGAGTCCGGCGGCTAGCCATCATGCTGGTTTATCTGTGCGGGAGCACCCGCTGCATCTAAGCAAGCCCGGTGTCCATCGGTGCCCTCCGGGAAAAGTGCGCTGAGGGCGCGCAACGCCAGCTTTAGGCGCGCGATCTCCGCGTCCCGTGCGTCAGGGGGCTGGCCATGAGAAACGGCCGCAGGCTCGGGCCGCGCTGTACGGGACGCCGGGCAAACGGATCGCCGCTGTCGCTGCCGGCGCGGCCGTTGCTTCGGTGGCTGCTGCTGCTGGGGTGTTCCCCTGACGGCCTGCGCGTAAGAAAGCGCGCGCGGCGTCTGCTGATGTTGCTGGGCTGGGGCAGCTGTTTCAGCCTGGACGACGGCTCGGACAACCCGCATGGACATCGGTGCCGTGGATGTGGCCATTAAAGTGGCCACGTGACGCTCTCGCTGCCAGTGCGGGCACGCTGGGTCAGTGGTTGCGTGCCGTCCCCCGCAGTTAATGCAGCGGGGCTTGCTCGCGCAGGTACCAGGCTCGTGCGGCCCGCCGCAGCGCGTGCATCGGGCAGGAGCACGACATACCTCAGTGGCGTGCCCCAGGCTGGCGCACATGGCACACTGGAGCGGCCGGGGACGGCAGGGGCGAACCGCGAGCCTGCGCTTGAATATGGTGATGAACGCCGGGGGTGTCGGCGCCGCAAAACGGAGAGCGAGTGTGCTGCCCGACAGAGACGCCGACACCATCGGTACCGTTGACTCCGCCGCCGCTAGCAGCTCCTCCGCCGTCCTGCGCCCGTCCACACCGAAGACCAGGCCGGAGCTTTGATTCCGAGGAGGAGGCTCCTTGGCGCAGACCGGAACGCCGCAGATGACGGCTGTGGCTAGCAGGGCCTGGAGAGCATCGCTGCTCCCCGCGTCCACTGCCACCACATTCCGCCGCATGTTTACCCGGACGGCGAGGACGCCCTGCGGGAGCCGATCTCCTCGGCCAACTCCCAGCCCTGTTCTCTGGTGAAGGCGGTGCCTCAGTTCGCCGGCCGAAACAGCACCGTCCCCACCAGGCTGGACGGGACCTCCACGGCAGCCGCGGCTCGCTCCAGGGCAGCTCTCCGACGCCGCTGCGTCTTGGTAGTGATAATGCGCCACGGGACCAGGCTGGCCCCAGCATCAGCGTCGCCGCGGTCGGCGGCGCATTGCTGCGGCGCGCCGCGGATTTGGGCGCGCTCGCTGCCAGCAGACGAAGCCCCAGCCGCAGCCTGGTCTCGTGCGGCGGGATTTGGTGAGGGCGCAGCCGGTTTTCTTCCGGGACGCCGTTGCCCCAGCAGCAACAGCAGCAGCATCAGCAGCAGGCTGGAGGTGGGCTCCATGAGGCTCGTGCTGGGAAGGCCCTGCTCCTTCGAGTGTGGAGGAAGAGGAAACAGTGACGGTGGGGGGCCTTCGAGCGTCCCGCTTGGCCACCGCGATGTCCCTTTTTGTTTCCGAGTCCCTCTCCTTCTCGGACCCCGTTGAGCGTCGCCGTTTCCTGAGAACAGACTCGTCCATTGGGGTGCACATGCTCTCCTCGGCTGCAGGTGTCCGCGGTGAGCCCGCAGCAGCAGCATCAGGGGGAGATGGCATCACAGCCGGTTCCCCAGGTGTAGCAATGACGGCAGGAAGCGCAGGGGTGGCCAGAGGCGGGGAGGGAGCCGCCATGGAGTTCTGCGTCTGGTGAGCGAGCGCCATGGCGTCCCTCAAGGCTAGAACGCGTGGGTCCGCCGGCGACACGTCCAAGGTGCCGATGACGGACTCGAGGTTCTCCGAGGTGGTGATGAGCGCCGCCGTCAGGCACCTCACCGTGTCCCGCAGATCAGCGATCTCGGCCTGCATTCGCCGAATATGCTGGACGACCTCGCTCTGGATGGCGTTCGTCTCCGTGATCGTGAGCGTGAGCGGCCTGCCCTGCGTTGCTCATTGTCACCGCCGAACACAGGCCTTCGCTCGTTCACGGTGTCTGTGGTCTCCATGGGGATACCCCGCAACGCCGCGAAGCCTTAGGCCCAGCGTCCGAAGGAGCAGAGAGCTAAAAAACACGTCCGCTCGCTTCGAGCGCCCCCCGAAGAATCCCCTGAAAATTAAATTGAAAATTGCTTTTTGGTTAGGAAATGTCGTATTAACTTAATGACACCTTTTTTTTAATGTTTATTTGGCAATACATAAGTATTGCCCTCGGTGGAAACCCGCACCACGCCGTAATGAAGAGATTAAGGAGATAGCGCACAGTGCGATATTTTAAGGGTGTATGCGACCATCTCCTACCGCGTAGCTTCTCTATCGCATTGCACTGTTAAAGCTACTTAAAGCTAGAGCCCCGTCTACTGTCCGACGTCAGTGCACGCTAAAGAACTTCAGGTGGTTTAAATTATCTGGAGCCTTCCCCTAATACATCCATTATAGCTTGATTTGCTTGGTGTGTTTAACCCCGTAAACCAAACTTCCCACAAACATTTTTCTCTCTACGTCGGTCCATGTTATTTTTGTGTCGAGAAAAACAGAAAAATAAATAGATACGACAATAATGATTAAAACAAAAGAAACGGGACGATTTTTTTGTAATTGTTTGGTAGCTTGGCTACTTTTTGAGGCATGAAAGAATGATCAGATAAAAATCCTGCTAAAATCCACGAATGGGATGTAATTGACTGCTTGCGATAATTTTTGCGACATGCGCAGTCCCTTTTGCTGTAAGATATAGCGTAATCTCCGTTAAAACTTTGCGCGTTCTACGGCTTGACGCTGGTAGCGCCTCAATAAATGACTCGGCTCTGTTACATTAGGTATGTTCTTTGCACAGTATCTTGTGCGTCTTTTATATTAACTCAAGAGAGGCCTGTGCCAGGCCTCTCTGTTCTTCGTTTAGTATTAAAAGCGAAAGCGTTTAATGGCTCATACTCGCGCGTCCGGTGTCACGCTGTCTCCCACGAATAACGCGGCAGCTGATCAAGATAGCTAAAAACAAACAGACACAACAAATAGAGGGAATAAAATGTGACCATGACGCTAAGTTTTATCACTTTACAGTGATTAGTTATTTAGATAAGGACAAATATAGCAAAAAAAGCAAAGAAAAACAACCAAATGCTTCGATATAGCGCGGATCGAGATAGCGACGGGAGAGGGGGACGTCACACCCGAGGTCGTCATGGTAATGCGGCGCACGCGCTGGCAGTGCCACCTGCGCGCCACAACCAGAGAAGCCAGAAGCCAGGGAAGAAGAGAAGGCAAGAGAAGCAGACCGCAAGCGCCGACAACGTCGCCTAGATCGAAAGGGTGGCAAGGTGGAAGCCTTTGGGAGTGCCACTGGTATGAGAACCTGCGAAGCTAGAATCGCAGTCGGCAAGGCTATAGGCTTCCACCTTGCCGGACTTAAGGTTGTCACAGTGCTCCCATAATTTTTTGTATATGCTAGAGTTTCAAATGAGGAATGCAGATTTACCGCTGGATGAATGGATGGGAAACTTTGTTTAGCGAGAGAATTCGAGGCCCGCCGGCCTCTTTGGTCTCCGCATGACCGCACTCACGGTCTAAGCGTTCATGTGGTGTTGGTCCATGACGTATGCGGCCCGGCTGACGGCGACCTTCTGCTTAGCTAAGTCTTGGCCAGGAAGAAGACATGACCACTCCGTAAATAATAATAATAATAAGGAAGGGATAAATGAGGGAGGGAAAGACGAAAGGACGAAAGAGCAAATCGAAAATTGTATTTTGAGGAAAGGCGTGGCGCGGCGTAGCGGCGGAACATGTTTGGCTGGGTGCAACTAGTGGCGCATGCGCAGTAGCGACTAGGGTTGCTTACCCGAAATGCGCCGCTGACAAGCCTAGTGTAACTTTCGCTACAAAACACCAGAGACTGCCAGACTCGCTGTAAAGCCTTAGTCCATTCGACAGTTTCTATGGGCTGGATGACCCGAAACCACTCGCCATATCGCTGCACTTTGCACTCAAAAAGCACGCAGATCTGTGTAGTGTCAACATTTCCTCCGCTGAATGCTGGACATAAACAGTACTTATTCGTGCAGTTAAAAAAGGGTCATAACGAAGATTACCACTTTGTGCGTTTCTGCTTGCGCACTAGCACTGAGTATTTCCGCAACAAAAGGCCTTTCTTTCACACTGCGGTAAGGGTATCTCTCTCCCTCCGGAATACATCGGGTGAGATTGAAAAATAAATGCTTCTGTCTGGCAAATCAGAAGAGCTTCATTTGTGTGCGTTTCGCAATGTTCGGTGTGGATTATGAGGGCGCACAGTACAGGCTTGACAAAAATAGAACGCGTTGCAATATCACTGCACTCCGCTATTCATACGACAGTATTCCAATTGTCTTCTTGTAAAAACCACCAGCCTTCTCCGCAACGAAGTTTCCTCAGTTGTCGAGAGGATCGTGACGTCACTAGCACCGCTAAATTTTAATATCTCACTTCATAAGTCGTCCCATACTTTCCGTTTGATTATCACATGGAATTACACTAACCTGACCCACTATTCAACCTTAATCCTCCAACTAATCCCAATAATCCACCTCAATCCATTTTTTTGCGGGTGGCCTACTTTCAAAATTTCGGGGGTCGGTTTTGATAATTCAGCTTTGGCATTTGGAGGTTCGCGGGTGAACTTCCATATGCTATATATGTTCTTCCTTACGTTACTTCCGGTGTTCCACAGGGTAGTGTTTTAAGATCTTTGCTGTTTTTAATATATATAAATGATTTAATAGATAACATTCCTCCGTCTGTGTCAATAAGATTGTTCGCAGATGACTGCGTTCTACATAAAGAAATAGCATCAATTGGAGATCATCAATTACTTCAATAGTGTTTGCAAAATATGTCAGTGGTGTGAAGAAAGGAACATGAACTTAAACATTGATAAAAGTGTTGTTGTCCGAGTTACGAGAAAAAAATGTTAGTAATTACCAATATTGCCTTCAACACCGCCACATTAGAGAGGTCTCTCAATATAAATATCTATGAATTACTCTTAACAACCGCTTAACCTGGGCACTCATATTTCTGAGGTCTGTTCAGTCACTTTCACTAAGCTTCGTTTCTTGAGACGTAAATTAAAACGTACTTCTAGCAATATTAGGCTATTGTCTTAAAATTTTTTGTCAGGTCCAAACTTGAATATTCTCCTGAAATTTGGGACCCGCACACCAAGAAAGATACCTATCAACTAGAGCTCATCCAGAGGAATGGAGTACGTTTCACATTTCATAAAAATAGAAGGTCTGACTCCCCAACACAGCTCATGAAAGACAATAACATTCGGCTCCTCAGTTCGCGCAGAAAACTTAGCCGTATTTCTTTATTTCATAAAATTATCGCAGGTAAGCTTAGCATTTCTCCCCTTCATTCCTCAGGCACTCCACTGGTAGAAGGGCCCTCCATGGTAGGGAGCACTCCTTACATCCTATTTTCGCTAAAACAAAAGCATTTTAACACAGTTTCTTCCCTCAAACAATAGCAGATTGGAACGCACTCCCTGAATCAATCTTTAACTCTTCTAACATGAACAGGCACTAAAAACTTTTTTCCTTAACTAAAAAGGAAGTGACTCTCCTATACTCCATTTGCAACATGATTTTATATTTGTCATTATAGCGGCGCGTGACATCAAAAGTTTTCACGTGGTGTTGTGATTAGTTTTTTTTCATGGCCCTCCTGCTTGGCCAGTGCTGGCCTGCAGTATTTTGAAATAATAAATAAAAATAAATACCCAACTTATTTCTTAGGAATGTGGTTATAGAGCCCCATATTTTTCATGCATATGCCATAGCGCATTGATCAACACGCAAACCTGCAATGCGGCCAGCAACCTGCAAAGCTTGCAGTATATCTGGCTTTGGAACTTTAACGCCTTAGTATTCATATTGTAGTTTTGCAAAAACCACTCGATTTCTCCGCAACCAGATCGCTTATTGGTCGGAAGGAACGTGGCGACATCAGCACCACAAATTTTTAAAATGTGTAGCGGATGGTTTAGCAGCGTACATGGGATTATCAGAAGACATTATACTAACCTGACCAGCTTCTGTACCTTTATACAGCTACTAAACTACAGTACCCAACCAACCAATTCCCTCAATTACAACTCAACTACAAGTATAATTCCCACTAATGGACCTTAATATATTTCGTGGTTTGGTCCTAATTCCCAAATTGGGGGCCCTTTAGAATGTTTTGTAATGGACAAAGTTCGAATTGCTTTCGCATTTTATTCTTAGGATTGTATTTAAGAAGTCCACAAGGTTTCTTTCTGGATAATCTAGTTATGAATAGAAACAGGAACACTTCTGGTTCTAAAAATTCGAGGCGATTTATTTAGGTGGACGAACAAAAGCGGACTCGTCCCTATTTTCTACGCGGCTGCGTTGACTGTAGCAAAACATTAGGTTCCGTTACAAACACGTTATGGACAATGCTGCATGTTCAAATAGCTGCAAGTTCTGTTGAATATCGGATGACATGCCAAATCCCGGCGTTTCGTCTAGGTGCCCTGGCTTCTAGGGGCGGTTTATCGGCATAGCCTATCATAGGCGTTTTTCAGATCACTTGACCTAAAGTGTCGGTCTGGTCGAGGACCGCTAACATACCAGCGGACCTCGTTCTCTAAGAGCTCGCTAAACACAGATCAGTTATTTAATTTATCTATCATGATAACTTTCTATTCCTCTAAATTAGCGGCATCCGCCAATTTCATTTCTTTCCAGAAACGTGTGCAGATGCGGAGCACAGGTGGTGATCAGTCTAGCACGATTCAGCACGATAACACTGCCTATCTCTGTGTAATATGGAAGCTTCGGTTATCTGTAGCTTGTAAAATCACTACAGCGCAATTAAAACCATGTGAAATTCTCAATTGCGCCCTCTAATTATCTAGAGAGAGTGATTCACTGTTGTAAATGCCACACAAAAAAAACGCCGCAAGAAGACAGCCATCATACTGTCACGAAGTGGTGACTGCAGTCCGGAGAGCAGAGTGGCTGCGAAAATGGTGTCTAAACACAGATCTTTATTAGGGCTGACTTCGTCGTCGTGTTTCTGCGTGCCGGTGAAAAAAAAATTTGGCGACACTCAAGTTAACTTAGGCGTGGAATGTAGTAGCATCCAATTTCCCACTTGTATCAGTTTCTGCTACAACTTCTGTTTCTGTTTTCGCCAGTTTTTTTTCAGTTTTCTATCCATCAAATGACATATTCGGACCGTTAGCTGCAGTAGCAAGTGTCTGCTCTGCTGTGATGGGGCCGAATTTTGCATATTTTAGATCTCTGTCAAAATTTTTATTTCGATTCTCTATCCAGTTCGCTGTTAGTAATGAGGTTTATCTAAAACGTGGGCAGATTGTGAAGACGTCATGAGGAAGTCACTTCTATCGACCAATCACGGCAGTTTTCGACGATGCCACAAGGTCATTTGTTCTGTCTCGATCAATCAGCAAATTTCGGCTCGGACATCAGCGGTGTGTTAGAAAAAAAATGAAAAATATCGTTTTGTGCATCGCCTGTTGCTCAATCTGCACGTACCAAATTCGTTAAACTATATAAGCAGGCTGGCCCGGCGAAACGTAGGTATTGCAATTTATAATCGTTTAGAACTTGTTTTCCTAACGCAAACCGCAGGGCAAGTTCACACATTCGTAGAAGACTCAAGCGGAAACGCACAGAAAAGGCAGGAAAGTTAAGGCGCAGGTCTTCTGAGGTTTCCTCGTTCAGCGCTCTGGCGGAGCGGCCGATAGAGATTGGACTTAAGCCCCATCTAGCAGCTGGTATCGATTCGCGGACGGCACCGAACAACTCTCACGTAGGAGTAGAATCCAGCGTAGTGCCGAATCTATTCCTGCCCTCGGTACTTCAGTTCTTGTTTGGATATTTTTTTTAAACTCCGGCTTTCCAGGAATTCACGTGTCACTTGTATTTATAGCGGCTGTTCTCAGCGACAAAAATCATCTCATTCCATATCAGCGCCAGTCTTCTGTAGGCATATTCTCACCGAAAAATGGTTCAATCATACATAACAGCTTTAATTAGACTTAGACGTGCTGGGCGTGCAAGACAGCAGGGAGCTCGAGCGAGAAAGATGACAAACCTCTAGCCCCTAGAATGCCCAAGGCATGGAAAGTCTCAGCAATAACAGTTCAGCCGCGGTACGGCGCCACTGGATGGGTTCGCACTGTGGCATCGCTCTCTTCTTTGAAGGGCACCTACTCGGTGCCGCAACAATGAGAAGCAGGAAGAGACGGGACGTCGCACGTGTCTGGCGACTGGTGTAGACACGCCTGAAGCGCCTGCGGCGTGGTACGGCTTCATCCGTGCGACCTGAACGACTTCGGAGGTGGGCCGTCTAGAGGAGCGAACTGTTCCCTGGGGGAGAACTTCATAGTTAACCTCACTTGCCTGTCGGATTACAGGGTAGGGGCCAAAATATCGGCGCAGAAGCTCCTCAGATCGCCCACGCATGCGGATTGGGCTCGAAACCCAAACTTGTTCGCCGGGCATCTAACTAACAGCTCTCTGGCGGAGGTTATAGCAGCGAGCGCCTAGGGCTTGCTGGTGCCGGATGCGCTGTCGAGCGAGTTGGCGGGCGGCCTCGGCGTGACTAACGAACTGGGTAGCACCCATAACAGATGACGCTGTACTAGTCGGAAAAGCAGCATTGCGTCCAGCATGGTTGTGGCTTCGCGACCATGCACTAAAAGAAATGGAGTGAACCGCATCGTTTCTTGTAGAGCAGTATTGTATGCAAATATGACGTAAGGGAGTATGGCGTCCGGGTTCCAGTGGTCTGCGTCAAAATACATGAAAATCAAGTCGGAGATCGTCTTCTTGAGCCTTTCGGTGAGTCTGTTCGTTTGAGGGAGGTACGCGGTTCTTTAGCAGTGACTTGTGCCGCTAAGACGCACAATATCCCGTGTAACGGCTGAGGTGAACGCAGTTTTCCAGCCAGTTACAGCGATGATGAGTGCACCGGGGCGAAGCACAATGTTTGAACGAAAAAGTTCGCACTTTCGTCGGCGGTACCACGGTGGAGAGCTTTCGTGTCACAGTACCGGCTGAGGTAGTCGGTGGCGACCACAATGCAGCGGTTACCTAGCGAGGAATCCGGAAATGGGCTGAGTAAGTCCATGCTGACTTGGCGGAAGGGGACTTGTGGCGAATCAATAGCGTGCAGTAGTCCGACTGGCTTAGTCGGCGGCGTCTTGCGACGTTGGCACTCGCAGCAATTTAGGAAGTACGCTGCCCAAGCAGCACAGGCCATCGGCCCAATATTGCCACAGGTTGGTTCCATCCTGGTACTTTGTAGGGCCTGCTTTGCCAATACACTCCGAATGCTGGGCCAATTACTTGTGCTAATTGGGTGGACAACTGCAGCAACCCTGGGCCAGTAGTACTTTTGGCATATCCGCGCCAACATGCGGGAGAAATCCAGGTGATCATCATGGCACGCCTGCAGGACTTCGTGCGCAAAGCCGCTGGTACGACGAACAGATAGACAGCTTCAGTCGGGCTGTAGTTTTTCTTATACAGAACGCCATCGCGTATAGAGAATGACGACAGTCCGCGTGAGAAGATTCGCGGGGGTGACTCAGCGCTTCCTTCAAGTTACTTAATGAGAGGCCGTAGTTCACTGTCGTCTCTTTGTTGTTGAGTGAGGATGGACGTGGAGATGGCGCCGAGAAAAAAACGGATCGTCGTTGATGTCAGCTCGGTTGTCCTCGACAGGAGCACGAGACAGACAGTCGGCATCACTGTGCTTCCTACCGCACTTATAGAAGATGGTTACATCGAATTCTTGAAGGCGAAGGCTGTAACATGCAAGCCATCTCGAGGGATCTTTGAGGTTCGATGGCCAACACGGCGATTGGTGATCACTGACAACTGTAAATGGGCGGCCGTATAAATACGGGCGAAATTTGGTCACTGCATTCTTTTTCAGTGGTGTAATAGTTCGCCTCCTAGCGTGCCAAGGTGCGGCTTGCGTATGCGATTAAGCGTTCGCGACCATCCTGCTACTGCACAAGGACCGCACCGAGGCCGATGTTGCTGGCGTCGGTGTGCAGTTCTGTGTCGGCTGACTCGTCGAAGTGGCTAGGGGTGGGCGTAACTTGGAGACGAGTGCGGAGGCATTCGAAGGCCTGTTGTTGTTCCTAGCCCCACAAGAACTGTTCGGCACCTTTCGTGAGGCGGGAGAGTTGTCAGCGATCTCGGAGAAGTTCTGCACAAAACACCGATAATAGGCGCGCAGACCCAGAACGCGGCGCACACTTCGCTTATCGGTTGGCACGGGAAAAGCAGCGGCGACGGCTGTCTTATCGGGGTCAGGGCTAACTCCCTAAGCGCTCACAATGTTGCCTCAGAAATTTAAACTCCTAGAAAGTGAACTGACACTTTTCGGGCTTGAGGAAAGTCCGGAGGAAAGAACTGCTGCGAACACAGCCCGCCGGTGCCTGAGACGACAGCGTCATCCAGGCACACGAGGCAGGACTGCCATTTTAGATTGGTAAGCACGGTGTCCATCATCAGCTGGAAGGTGGCAAGAGCCGAACACAGGCCGAAAGGGAGCACCCGGAATTTGTACAGACCATCCGGTGTAACAAATGTGGCCTTTCCTCGGTCGTGCTTGTCCACATCGGTTTGCCAATAGGCACTGCATAAACCTACCGACGAGAAGTACATGGCGTGGCGCATCCAGTCCAGAGAGTCATCAATGTGTGGTAGAGTATAAACGTCTTTTTTGGAGAATTTGTTTAGACGTCTGTAATCAACACAGAACCGTAGGGTTCCATCTTTCTTCGCCACTACAACAACAGGCGCTGCACGGGCTCGTCGACGGCTTTATCACGTCGTTCTGGAGCATTTCTTAAACTTGTCGGCGAATGGCAGCACGTTCCTTCCAACAGATCCGATAAGGCGGCTGGCATAACTGTCGCTGGCTTGTGTCAGCTATAACGCGGTGCTTTGTGAGTGGAGTCTGCATAACTTTGGAGGTCTAGGCAAAACAGTCGCGGAAAGATTCGATAATGCTCTCCAGGCACCGTTTCTCATTAGACGGAAGGTTCGGGTTCATGTCGGTTTTTATGGAAGTGATTGGAGCCGCTATTGATGCCGGGATTTCGGACAACGCGTGGTGTCGCGTTAATTCGCTATGTTATTCATAATACGCAATAGCGGTTTTCTCAGGCAAACACTGAGGTTCACAACCAAAATTTGTCGCCAAAAGTTCGGGTTGCCCACTGTTAAATTCAATAATTCCACGAGCTACACAGACTTTCCGACCCAGGAGCAGTGACATGTTGGCTTAAGCGATGCCACGAGTGCTGTGGCTCTTATCACACTCTACAGAAACAAACGTGCTGGCTCTTGACGGGATAAATACGAGGTCGTTAAAGACGCATAACTTAGCCCTGCGTGGCTCGGTATCGTCGCCAATAGGGCCTTGGGTGTAAAGCTACACGAACGGCCCCTGAAGGTTGGTAACGGCACCGTGCTCCTGAAGGAAATCCAAACGAAGTATTAGGTCATTGGAGCACTCGAGTAACTCAGCAAAGCTGCCAGGAAAAGTAATCGCGCAGACCTGGATTCGTGAAGTGCAGACACCGATCGCAGTTACCACATGGCCTCCAGCTGTGCGGATCTGCGGCCCAGACCAAGGGGTGAGAACCTTCCTCGTGGCCATGACTAACCGACTGCCCATTACAGAAAAATCGGCGCTGGTATCTACGAGTGCGGTAACGTCGTGGTTGTCGACGGCTACCGGAATTTCGGCGGAAACCAGTCGGTCGCAGCGCGTCATTGAGGTCATCGGACCAGGTCGTCGTCGTTCAGAGCATCGCCGGAAATCGTCGGATGGAGGCTCTTGACTCGGTCCAGTAGCGGTGCCCTGCCCCCGGAGGACGCCCTCTTCAGCTTTCCCGATGTGTGGACGTGCCTCTGAACTGGCCAGAGGATGACGGGCGGCCGGCCGAATAGAACAGCCTTGGGGATGGCGATCGAGACTGGCGTCGCCGCGAGGTCGAGGCCTGCACGTTACTAGCCAGGTACTGCTCGATATCCCGTGGTCGTTCAGCATAGCGCGGTTGAGGTGCGTCAGGTGAAACACCCTTTAAACCTATTCGGCGGTAGGGGCAGTGGAGGAGGATGCGGCCGGGCTCCTCGCAGTGGTAACTGAGCGCATGATTGTTTGGCGTACGCCACACGTGCGATTTGCTCATGGTGGGCCTTGACTCCTGCGGCACGGAAGGCACTGCTGCGATTGGGTACTGCTGAAAACGCACATGAGCGAAGGGGGAAAAGGCTCGCATCGCTGGCCCACGAATTCGCAGTGCGTGGCTATACGTCATAAAGTAGAGCGCCGGGTGTGGGCCTGGGGGTGGCTGCCCAACTCGTCGGATTTCTTCACGGGCCACGTCCGTTACTGCAGCGGCGCGGACCTTTGGAGCTTCAAATGGTAGTCTCGCCAGTTCCTCGCGCACAAAGCTTCTTACAATCTCACGAAGCTCCTCGAGGGGCAGCGACGTAGGCGTGAACTGAGAAGCGGCTGCTACAGTAGCCTGACGTCCGTAGTGCGCACCCCGTTCCTGCAGAGAACGCTCGAAACCCGTTGCCTCCTTGGTAAAGAGGGACACTGTTCTTGGCGGGTCACGGACGGTAGCCGGCAGAAAACTGCTCTTTTACGCCGCGCATTAAGTGGCGTACCTTCTTCTCCTCGGGCATAGATAGGCCTGCCCGAGTTAGCAGTCGCGACATGTCTCCAATGAACATCGCGACGCTCTTGTTCGGCTGCTGTGATCTTGAGTGCAAGAAGATATCAGCCTTCTCTTTTCTTTCGCTGTTAGTAAATGTCGCTAGCAGCTCTCGACGAAAAAACTCCCAGTTGGTAAAGGAAGCTTCTAGGTTCTCAAATCACGTTTTGGCGAAGTCCTGCAGTGCAAATTAGACGTTGCGCAATTTGCGCTCGCCGTCCCACTCATTTAAACCGGCCACTCAGTCGAAGCTCGTCAACCAGTCTTGAACGTCCTCAAACCTGTACTCGTGGAACGGTGGCTGCGACCGAGGTGCGTCAAAGACGAATGGCGGGGCATGCCCGAAATGCTGAGTTGTTTGGATAGCAGTGGTGGACGTCGTGGCCCTTACCAGCGCAGTCATTTGGCCGATCTCCGGTTGTAGGCCTCGCAGACGGCGGCTCACCTTGTGGACGGGTGTTGAGTCCACGCGCAGAGAACAGGTGTCAAGAGTGTCCTCGGGGTCAGCGTACATGAGAGGCTACCCAGCGGCTCCACCAAATATGTCACCGACAAAAGGTTGAAGCACACAGACCAAGTTTATTTGTACGTGCTGGGAGTGCAAGAGAGCAGGGAGCTCGAGCGAGGAAGAGGACAAACCCCTAGCCTCTAGAATGCCCAAGGCATGGCCAATCCCAGCTAAAACTGTTCAGCTGCGGTGCAGCGCCACTAAATGCGTTCGTAATGTGTTGACTGGGAGAACGTAAGCGAAGCTAGAGCGCCAGTACTCTCGTCATAGTTTAAGTGGATCCTAGGGAAGACAACTTATGACGCCCCGGAAGAACAAAGGAAACTCTCCGCTGGCTGCAGACGAAATAATTCAAATAAATATACCTGGAGAATGTTTCCAAGCTGCGCGTGCCAGTTTGGGCACTACAGTGTCAGGTCCACAAATAAAACCGTAATAATGTACAAAACTAAAAATTATCTTAATATCGCATTTTATTTTAATGTTAGTCCGGTCTCACCAAAATGCACGGTTTATTGCATGCCCAATTTTAGTATATGTACGGTGGAAGTACAACCGGCTTGCTTTCGCTTCACGATTTTGCGTGTCATCCTTGAGCAGGGGCCATGCTAATCTTCTCTGTATCGTTCCAATTTTAGTATATGTACTTTGGAGGGAAAACGTTTTTATGGAGGCAAAACGTTAAGGCGCCGATGTGCTGTGCGATGTCAGTGCACATCCCAAGGTGGTCGAAATTATTCCGGAGCCCTCCACTACGGCACCTCTTTCTTCCTTTCTTCTTTCACTCCCTCCTTTATTCCTTCCCTCATCGCACGGTTTAGGTGTCCAACGATATACGAGACAGATACTGCGCCATTTCCTTTCCCCCAAAACCAATTATTATTATTATTGTTATTATTATTATAATTATTATCATTGCACGCCCCTATGCATCGGGGTCCACCATTGCTGCTAAGAAACAATTTCTTGTAACTGATGCGACACGCGTCGAGGTATGTGTAGACAGCAGTCCATGCATCTGAGATTCAGCACGATGGAGGATATATATATATTTATACCAAGAGTGATTTCTGGCAGCTGATTTGGTCAATATAATATAATATCACCAAAAATTGAAGAAACATAAAAGGATTTAATTCACGACGTTTCGGCTGGAGGACCAACCTTTTTCGAGTATATATATATATATATATATATCTGTGTGTGTGTGTGTGTGTGTGTGTGTGTGTGTGTGTGTGTGTGTGTGTGTGTGTGTGTGTGTGTGTGTGTGTGTGTGTGTGTGTGTGTGTGTGTGTGTGTGTGTGTGTGTGTGTGTGTGTGTGTGTGTGTGTGTGTGTGTGTGTGTGTGTGTGTGTGTGTGTGTGTGTGTGTGTGTGTGTGTGTGTGTGTGTAAATATATATAATGTAAAGGCGCAAATCAGACGCACAAGAAATGTGGACAGGCAAAATCTTTGTTGACACAGCGTAGCTCCAAGCCAAGAGTTCGAGAGCGTCAGCTTCGTCTTCTTCGCAAACTGAACTGTGTCAGTTTTGTCTTCTTCAGCTTTCTCTCCTTCGGCGGCAATCGCCGCTGGGGCAGCAAACCCTAATTGTATGTCTTACAATACCCCCGGCGTGAAAAGGCGCCATCCTGGGGGCCTAAGCTTAGGCCGCTATCTTACACCCCGCTATCAAGACCCCGCTAAGCTTAGACCCCGCTATCATCTCGTGCCCTAGGGCACGAGATGATAGCGGGGTCGTAGTAGGTTTTCAGGCGGTCGAAGTGGACGATTTCGCGGCCGCGGCGTCGATGATCAGGCGAAGGCTGAGGGGCTCGACGAGGTAGTTAACTGGAGATGTCTGCTGAACTACGCGATAGGGGCCGTGGTATTTGCTTAGCAGTTTTGTCGACAGGCCCGGGCTGGAGGAGGGCACCAAAAGCCAAACTAAGGAGTCAGGAAGGTAAGCCGGCGGCAGAGAGGTAGAAGTGGCGCGGGCACTCTTCTGACGGTACTGATCGTGGGCAGTACAGGAACGGGCGAGTTCACGGCATTCTTCGGCATGACAGCGGCTTGAGAGACGGTTGTAAATTCGGAGGAATCTGGGCGGTAAGGAAGTATGATGTCCATAATTGAAGGTGGCTCCTGGCCGTAAGAAGAAAATACGAGGAAAAACCAGTAGTTGCACTGCAGAATTGTAAGCATAGGTAACGAATGGTAGAATGCAGTCCCAGTTGGAGTGATCGGATGAATTGTACTTGGCCATCATGTTGCCGAGAGCCCGGTTAAAGCACTCGATCATGTCGTTCGTCTGGGGATGGTTAGATGAAGTTGTACGTTGGACGATGTGACACTTCCGAAGAAAGGCCTCCAGGACGCCAGACAAGAAGACGCGACCTCGGTCGCTGAGTAATTCCCGAGGCGCGCCTTGCGAACAATGATGTTTTGAAGTATGAAAACGGCGACGTCGGAGGCCGTTGCAGCTGGTAACGGGGAAGTTTCCGCATAGCGCGTAAGATGATATGTGGCGGCAATGATCCAACGGTGCCCAGCAGAAGTACTAGGAAGAGGGCCATAAAGGTCGATTCCAACACGGTCGAAAGGGCGGGCCGGACAAGGTAAAGGTTGCAGAGGAGCCGGTGAGTGCTGTGGCGGATCCTTCGGCCGCTGACATTCGAAGCAAGCTGAACTGTGTCAGCTTCGTCTTCTTCAGCTTTCTCTCCTTCGGCGGCACTGGCCGCTGGGGCAGCAAACCCACCAATTGTATGTCTTAATATATATATATATATATATATATATATATATATATATATATATATATATATATATATATATATATATATATATATATATATATATATATATATAACCAGAAGCAACAATGGACACTTCATCAACCGGATCGTTTAGACCTTAGACGAAGTATCCAAGTAGAAGAAATCCTGCCTATCATGCTTCTTTTCTGGGCGATGTGTTTCCTTTCGATAAGGAGGGCACCGTGTAGAAAATGTAAGTATGTTTACTGTGTAAATAAACTATTCAGTGGCAAAGTGCGGTGCCATATTCCACACACTCATTAGCTCTGTAATTCACCTGGGCACGGAAGAAAAACTAAGTCAACGCAGGTGCGTCAACTGCTTTTATATCGTATCGTCTTCTGACGTATGGTGTAAGATAGAAATATTGCTGTGGCAGACACTACGCATGGAGGAGCTGATGAGTGAGGTGGATATGAAATAGCGCAAATGCGTACTCGCAGTGCACCTCCTCTGTTTTATATACTTCGTAAGGAGTCTGGTAAGCGCTCTCGGGTAGCATGTTCGTACCACTATTTTGTGGCTCACAATAGATGATTTGCATTTGCCTACGTCAAGTTTTCTGAAAACTACTTTTAACGTGATCTGAGAAAGAATATGTGCGCTTGGGAAATGTGCCGGATCATTTAAAAAAAGAAGACAGTATGGTAAGTTACAAGTGAACACTTACTCTCCGCTTCCTTGGAAACAAAAAGAAAAAGGCCGTCCTCTTCTGAACATGCCGGGCGAAGAACACAAGACAAAGGTTTAAATATCGGGTGCCATAAATAAGGAAGGTATGAAAAGCTGCGGAGGAGAGTTGGGTCAAAATGTTCTGCTTTTTATCGCAACCTTCAGGCGCAACAAAGAAAGAGTGGCCGCCTTCTTACTGTACTGTAAGCGGCAATAAAACGTGTAGGCATCAGAGAAGCAACCTTCGAACGAAACTAACACTGGATGGCGACAAGCACTGCGCTTGGCTGTTTTCTCTTCTCCGTATGCTTTGCTTTGAAATTTACACACCTTAATAAACGCGTGACTTAAGTTTTTAGTCGAGAGCTGCGAATGCTGCATGGTCTGCGCCGCTCGTGCCAACGCCATAGTTGCCGGCATTTTTGAGACCTCTAGTCCATTAGTGACATTATATTTAGGGCAAAGTTTTAATCATTCTGAGTGTTTTTCTCATGTAGGGTAAGTTAATAATAACAGTGTAATATATTTGATCTTTCATGATTATTGATGAAAGATTCATTTGCTTACATTCGTGAGGTGATAATTACTCGAAAAGGGTTGTAACAACTTACAACTTCTGGTGAAGTTTGAGAAGTTCGCGAACTATTGATTGTCTTATTCACCTGCCCGTAAAAGCACTTACATTGTTTCTCGAAATTGCATCACGTCAATGTGGATTGAAACACACCTGCGTCATTAGCTCTTTAATCAGTCTGCGCGTCGTCCTCAGCGCACATCTTCATCCTACTACGACTGCTGTCTCTGGATCAAAATGCATCAGTTGCTTCCCTTCTGATCTGCGCATTGATGTATTGATCACAGTTTGTTCGCATGACTTGGAATTTGTCTTGTAAGTGGTCGGAAATGCACACACAGTTTGTGATAGCTTCGTATTCCTGCGATGCCTTATCTTCTCTAGGTGTTTATTCAAGGCTTAATAATATGAAAATGAAGTTTAACTTTGGGGGAAAAGAACTTGCGCAGTATCTGTCTCACATATCGGCGGACATCTGAACCACGTCGTAAAGGTAGGGATAAAGGAGGGACTAGCAGAAGAAAGGAAGAGGTGCCGTAGTGGATGGTGTCCCTATATATGCTCCCGCAGGGAGCAAATACAGGGACACTACTTGTGGAGGGCTCCGGAGTAATTTCGACCAGCTGGGAATCTGCAACGTGCACTGAAATAGCACAGCACACGGTCGCCCGAGCGTTTCGCCTCCATCGAAAAGCGCGGTCGGCGGTTGGATCAGGATCAGTAGCCGAGCGCTCTAACCACTGAGCCACCATGGTGGGTATCTAAGTCTACGATAGATTCTCTTTTTGTGGTAGTAGTAGCATCGAAATGTACATACGTAGCACGCAGGGAAGAAATGAATAGCTATGCTGGCATTCCTATAGCTTCCTCTTAGTGCGGACGCATTCTTTCGAGTATCTTTTTGTAACCTTCAACATTGCATTAAAATAAATCATTCCGCTGGCTACGGCCTTTTCTCTCCACAGCCTAATACAGCGTACCGTCGTTCGCATCTCAGCTAAAAAAAAAGTAGTTTCTCTACTTTTTTCTTAAAAAGGCGTTGTTGTTGTGCTCTCTGACATAACAAAAAAAATGGCAGTTGCTTAACTCAACTATGCGGGGATATACGTAGCGAGAGGTACGTTTCCCTGGCTGAGCTTGTTGTGGTTACTGTTTGTTTAGCAATGAGACACATTGCGCTCCATTTCGGCGGCTAAGCGCCGTCTGTTACGCTCGGCAGTCTGGAATCTCCATTTGGAAAGTCGTTCCTCTCTCTGTTCGATCGTATCTGCTGCTCTCTTCGCCTTCATAGTCTCATTCTCTCTTTGTTGAGCAGCCAAGTGCCAGGCGGCAACCTCTGGATCGGCAGAGTTATTCTTCTTTTAAAGTTTATACCGCCGTTTAAGAGCGGCTGGACTCTCCTTCTCGACATCCATGAGAAACGTTGTGATACAGCCGCCCATTACATCCCGGCCTTTTATACGCAAAGCTGCTCATGCAGCGTGGTTCGGCGTACGGCGAGGCTGTGACGAAGCTCGCGGGGCACTTGTGGGGTCTCTCTGGTCACCATGGTATCGGCACATGCACACAACTGTCTGCATTGGGCCACAGCAAAATGTAAGTCTGGTAACCCAGTGTAGCTCTCGATACAAAAAATGGGAAATTGGTTGTTCGGTCAAACTGATTGGGCAGCATCTGTCTCAAATCTCGGTGTACACCTGAACTATGCCGTAAGAAGAGCAATGAATGAGGGACTGATCGAAGAAAGGAATAAAGGTGCCAAATTCGTGCAACTGAGATTTGTACTTATTATTTGTATTTTCTTTCCTGTGTGCTTACTTGCCGTTTTACTTTATTTTCATATTATTATTATTATTATTATTATTATTATTATTATTATTATTATTATTATTATTATTATTATTATTATTCACGTTGTGATCCTGTTATTAGTGTATTCTGATGCTACTGTCATGTCACTGTAGGGTGCGTCGACCCCTGTCAAGCTTTCTCTCTGGCTTTCTGTCGACGCACCCAACATCCTCAAGATGTTGAATAAATTTGAATTGAATTGAATTGACTAGTGGAGGGCTCCAGAATAATTTGTACCACCTGGGGATCTTTAACGTACACAGGTATAGCACATCACACGGCCGTCTTTTGCTTTTCGCTTCCATCGAAACGCGGACGCTGCGGTCGGATTCGAGCCCGGGTACTCCGGATCACTAACCGAGCGCCCTAACCACTGAGCCACCGCGGCTTGTTTGACTTATGAGGCAGTGAGCGTTTTCAATGCCTCAAGCAAGGAAAGAATTCGGAAAACTTATGCAGCTTCTTTTCCTCAGACCATTGAAGAGTTTTAAAAGCGGATTTCTTTGTTTTTATCATTTTGACAAGTTTGTCGGCTTGTGTGTTCCTTTTTTTATTTTTCATAAAGGTTTCAGAAACCATTTCAAAACACGGATAAAAGTGGTCGCGTACACTTTCTCCCCGATTTATTTCGCATTCCCTTTTTACCAGCACTTGACTTTTCCACGTACGTATCCACCCTTTGCTAGATCTTTGTTGGGAAGCCAAGCGTCGACGACGGCAGAAAGTGCATGCACTCTTCTAAACATAGTTATACATAGTGAAAGCTGAGTTCTGTTGCTTCGCAAGTCAAGGCACTCATTAGTCCTTGGTTTCAGCAGCTCGTCTAGCTCGGGTTCGTTGCAGTACACCTTCTCGGTGAGCTGCATCTATTGCATGATCGGACGCGGCTTGATGGCGACGCCGAAGAGTTGACACACTCACGCCTATTTCATGGCGAAATTGAAGGAGAAACCACTGACGTAGCAACTATTACACCCTCTCCTAGTCCCGCTGTATCACAACGGCGAAATCGGATAGCGCAAGCGGCTGTGCCTCTTCCAGCGTACCCTCTTCGATGCGAAAGTGTTACTAGGCTATGTCGGGGAAAAGGTGCCCGCAAACCGTAAAAGATGTCGAGATCTCAGAGGAATCAGTGGAGGCGAAGCTCAAAGGAGCCCGTGTGCAGTGCGATGTCAGTGCACGTTAAAGATCCCCAGGAGGTCGTAATTATTCCGGGGCCCTCTACTACAGTACCTCTTTCTTCCATTCTTGCTTCATTTCCTCATGTTTGCCTTCCTTACGACGTGTTTCAGTTGTCCGCCGAGATATCAGACAGATACTGCGCGATTTCCTTTAATAATTTAAGAAATCAAGTTTTTTTACTGCCAATCTCTAACAAAAGACAGGACAATCTCTCCTCAACTTCCTTTAAACAGAAGTAACTGATGGAATAGGCTTCACTGTTTAAATTTAAAGTTAAATCATCTGAAGTTAAACAGTGCCCTGCCCTGCTTTTTCGATTTTTTAAAACGAGTCAGGAAATAGCGTGTAATAAATCCATAGACTAAACTCGATGATGTGCACAGATTTTTAGACCCGGCACCGCAATTGCTGCTGCTATAAATTGTTTTTCCAACAGAGCCAGCTCGGTTTTCCTAAATCCTATGATCAATGGTACACAGCGAGGCGCTGTGTACAAGTCACCCTACTCTTTACGTTGGCCATTACCAAACAGTAACAGATGAGCATACGGCAAAATAAATTTTAGGTATTATTTCCCTACTACTACTAAAGGATGTTTGAGTGTGTAGTATATTAGCGTGGTTTTGGTTCAATTCAGTTTATGCATTCTCGACTAATGTGCGGGGATATCACTGGTCGCCCTGCAAAGCTCATCAAAAGAACCCCAACATCTTCGCGGCTGTCATTGTAGCGCTTTTAAAATATTAAAATGGCGCAATGAATTTCTCGCTCAATGTCAGCAGTTAGATATCTGTAAGGGTCTGTTTAGGACAGACCGTAGGGTTTCAATGCTTAATAGAGTATTCCGTAAAATGCACATTATGCCGCCTTGGAGAGGAAAAAATTTGAGGTGCTACCTAAAGTCCCGTAATGGTACAGTTTACGTGAACAATTGGTAACACATTATCAGGTCTCCTTCGTTATACCAATTATACTCATGTCTTGATGAATACAGTGCAATGTTTTGCTTTAATGTTGGCAGACATTGATCATCGAATAACGAAGGCGTAGGTTCCATTTCACCGGGTGAAAACAGCCACCTGCTCCTGAACTGTTCTTTCTGAGGAGCCAGATCAACGTTTCTCGGAATATAGCCTCAGCGGAGGCACACGTGCACTTTTTTGGTGAAGGCAGAGATATGAAATTACAGGCACGCTTTTATGTCGTCTGCAGTGAAAGGCGGTCGGCAATCAAGCCCGCTCTGTCGTAATAAACAACTGGAAGCGGGCAGAGAAGAATCGTGTAAGAGTACAGATGAATTCGATAAAGCTGTTCGGCACAGTTCTATAGATAGTATCAAAGCGATCTCGAGGCCGAACAGCCAAACACAAGTTGACAATCGTCAGCACGCGCAGACGAATTTCTTCTGACCTTCCCACAGAGCCTTTCATTGAAAACTATTGTCCAGATTTTTTTGCTTCTTGTATGACAGCGACTCCACGTGGTAGTCACACCAAGTGTCCGTGTGCGCACAAACAACACCACTCGGGCTTGTTTCAATTTTTTTGCAAAAACGACCTTTTACTCGGTCTTTCGGAATGCCTGTGGACATAGCTCAAAAGCGGTGTCACCTTTGTTGCAACCCTTTGTACTTCATTTGGCTCGTTTACGTTTTTTTAATTACAAAAGCAAAAACCAGACAAATTCTATGAAGGATTTCGGAACAAGGATTTCGAGACAAGGATTGAGAGACAAGGATTTCAATATCGTGAAAATTCTTTTGAAATGGGTTACTTGATCTCTAAAGAATCTGTTCATTTTGAAGTTCTAATTCGTTTGTGCGAGTAAATCTCATATCCGTAGAAATATGCTCAGTCCGCGAAACGATATAAGCCCCTAGAAGTGTAATATCTATCAATGTTTTTCTGGCTGCAGGATGTCATCGCTATGTGCATATATACTCGGTATTTTCGTTTATATTTTACAAATTTTTACTTTAGAAACAGTTTGTGATACGTCAGTGCGGTTTGGGCGGGTTGATTACGTACATACATGACAAAATTCAACTACAAGGCAATGCATTAAGAAAAATTAGCTTGCTCGCATTTGCAATGCATAAAATACTATCGAATTTTGTGGAGTACATATAGTAGTTTCAAGTTAACGTGCTTTCAGAGGCAGTACCACACACAGCGATGCTATTTTATAAACGTCGAAGACGGTAAATCTTACTCAACATCATTTGAGAAGCATGTATTTTACAATCGATATTTTAAACACCAGCTCACACGAGAAAAATTAAAAACTTGGCTCACCTTCGATATAAAGTGCTCTGAATTTCGCAATATAGTGTTGCGTCTGTTTACGAGGGCTTAACGTCCCCAATCGACTCAGTCTATGACGGACGCGCAGCATATTCTTCCGTCCTAAAAACAAAAATTAGACTAATGAAATACTTTTACATGACTCACTTTCCGTCAATGCGCGCGTTGCAAGTACAGTAGCGACGAATGAATTGCTCGCAGTCGCCGCTGCCCACTTCAAGATGGCTTCGGGGCGACGGCACTACGGCTGAGTTCTTGTGGCTGCAACACAAAAAGGGAGTGATTGACAGCTTCTGCAGTCTTCACTGCGAAGCTGACAGATTAAATAAAGGAGAATATTTCACATCATCTTGAGCATAGCAATATCTCTGAAGAAACACCAGCCGATACGGAGCTCAGGGCACTATGAAAGCAAACAATGTGGCTGTGCATGCTCTACTTATTCTTAGTCGTTTTGTGCGTGTCACCAATCGCGCTGTTCGCTTCATAAGGCTCGCCCTCCAGCTTCTGCCTAACCTACTCGTCCAGTATCGAAAGCCTCTTATGCCCCTCCATTAGAGTGCAGTCACGTACATTGGCGCCATAGCCTCTGTGTAACTAGAAGGCATTGTCCGGGACCCAATCCGAAACACGCAAAAAACGGAAAAAAATCGATGTGAGGGTGCTTAGGCACAGCTTAGCGACGAACATTGTCTTACGGTGCTTCTGTGAGCTGACTCTTCACAGACAGTCTTCTCAATAATGAAAGCCCTGGTGAATATATTACGAGAGGCGTACCCGCGGATGATTGTGGCGCTTTTCAGTATTTACGAACATTCCTTGCCGAACCTCATAGCGTTCTCAGCATGCTACTTTGGCCTTATAACTCATGTGTTTTACTTGTTTTGTGTGTGTGTGTGTGTTTGTGCGGTCCTGCTCGTCACATTCAGGTTGTACTCTGTAGTGAAACCAAACTGCTCTTACTTGCTATTCTTCTTTTACCCAAATTTTGTCTTTCAGTGAGCTATCAATAGATGGATTGCTAACGAAAAAGTTGTCTTCTCTGGGGGTGAACCTCGAAGTAACTGAGTTAAGCTCGGGTAAGTTCAGAGGAGTCAATGCAGGCAATGGGAGGGAGGTCGAGTAAGCTCGGAGCAGCGTAGCGGGAACTGTTGAAAATGGGTGTAGGCCGCCGCGAACATGAAGAGGAAGATTGAGAAACACGGTTGCCTGCAATTGCAGATGCCAGAAAGAAGAGGCAAAGCATGAAGTCGCCGGAGAACGTGCCATCGCTCCTGAGGCAACAACAACAACGTGCAGTGCCGCAAACTGTAAATCACGCATGGAGATGGGCATTCGGCAGATACCAAAGGCGACTGACGTGCTTTCTCAAGTGAATGGCGAATAGCATTGCTACGAGCAGCTAAGGCGGCGTACCGCAAGAGGACAGGCGACGAGCGACTTCAAGCACATTTGGTTTAAAATCAAATTTTTTATTGCAGAAAATTTCTAACAAAGATAAACACAGTTGAACAGGGTTAAGCGTGCCTGCAAACCTCATTCGCATTTAGCATAAACAGTTCACTCAGGAGCCGGGATAATTTTTTGTTTTCATGTATTGCGGGTACTGTGTCAGGCTCTCGTTGCACTTAGAGATACTTACCCAGTCAGAACTTTGGGTGCACATCCCAACGAAGCGACCCTACAGTTTAAAGCGACATCGCTAAAGTTCTCTTTCAGCGAAAAACCTGGGCTTGACGTCGCCGACATATGCAGGTAGCTTAGCTTAAACGAAAAATCCCCAGAGAACCAATCACTAAAACAGATGGCCCACATAACACTTAGGTCAAGCGAAGTTTCATCAAGCTGCCAATCGGATTATGAAGAAACTGTCCAACCTGGGAGCTTGCTGACAGTTATATTATTGAGCGGTCGCGAGAATTTTCTCAAGAAGAGCACGCAGGGGATAACAAGCTCCATTAGAGGCTTTGTTAGAAACAGCCATCTGCTGAGGCTTTGGCGGATCAATTTACCGCGTACCATGGCGACAGGAGCGATATGAGGACCTCCAGCGATAAATGAATGATAAGTCGAGAATGACCGATTCTTCATATATGAGTATTAATACTGTCGCACCATACTCGTAAGACAAATCATAAGTGTGACGTCTAGTTTTTGTTTCACACATGCATTTGCAGTATATTTAGCGGCTTGTTTGTCTCCATGGCTGTATAAAGCAAACGGTCAATTGCTGGGAAGAATTTTTCGGGTGCAACTTAATTCCCCTACCCAAACAGTGGAAGAGAGGCTCTAAATATACCGAAGGCATTTTCAGACGTGTTGCACAACGCATGCGCACTTAGCTGCCTTTATTGAGCTTTTTAAAAGCGGCAAATACGCAATAGAACACCTTAGAGTTGCGAGCTAAGGCGGGCAATATCTGGAGCCAATTTAGAGCGAGCAAGTATTTTGGAGCCACTTTAGGAATGCGACATCCCATCAGTTAGGTGAACATTCTTTATCCATATCTTTTGTACAAACTTATGTACGTTGTGAAGATGGCTCCAAACATAATCAAAATGGGTGTCTTAGAGCAGTGCGCTCGTTGCTTTCATGGTCCAAATAAACACTTACTGACAATCTGTCGCCTTATTTTATCGTACACCAGTACAGATATTTTTTGCCGTGAGTTTTATTGCAGCCTGCGGATTTGTATTTCTTTAAAGCATTTCATGCAAAACAATTTAATGCATTTCCTGTAAACAGCTTCTAAGTAAGAATGTACGAAGAAAAGGTGAAGATTGTACAAATAACTAAAGAACAGTATTCCTTATGTTCCTCTTACGCATGTTAGATGCCAGGATGATCGTTCTCAACACCCACCAAATAACAATAACACAAGCGGTAGCATTTATAGTAAAAAAATAAACAAGCACAAACTGAGGAAAGCTAATCCATCAGAAAAATAAATTAGGTTGCTGGAGGTCCAAAGTTGAAGTCGTCAGTTCTTCAGTGTCGAAATACACGACACCAGCGTTTCTCTTGCAGCAGAGGCGAAGTGGCAGAAATTGAGCTCAGAAGGAATCTACCCGAGCGGTAAAAGGAGCTGTAGTGGCAATGTTGTTGTTTTCCGTCGCGTTCAGTTAGCTTGCTGGATATCTTTTTGAGGAAATTTATTCCCTGAGCCCTTCGGGGTCGAGTCGGAAAGAGTCCCGGCAGCTGCTCAGCACTAAATGACAGCGGAATTTCATACGAGGCTTAGGTTTGCTAGAGACTGATTCGGATCCGTGGTGCCACTTCGAGAAAGCGAGGTAATTTGTTTTAAGAAGGCAATCCGTTCGGAGTGAATTACGGGTGCAAAGCAGAAAACTTATAGCCCTTCAGAATTCCAACTTCCTTGTCAAATTACCTGACTTTATAGCATTCACATCGACGGCGACGGTAGGCTCGGTCACCGCGACGCTCTTTAAAACGAACATAACCGCGATCTAACACACCATAGATAGTTCGAGTGCGCAATACGTACCATTCGAAATCGTACCCAGGAAGAAAGGGGTCGCCAACCTCTTCATACTGAATCTGTAGAGCTCGCCAAAAGACAGGGGGTCGGGAATTTCTGATCTCCAGAAAGTCACCCGCTTGACGGCGAGGGCCCAACTCTTAGTGATGGCCGCCCTAAACGCTCACCACTCGGCTCGCGGTTATCGCAATACAAACCCCAAAGGGAGCAGGCTGTTACAGCCAATGGAAAACTTAGGCCTCACTTTTCTAAACGACCCCCACGCGGTGATGCGTATTGGCAATCATGTTTGTGCGGATATATCGCCAGACTTTACCCTCATTAAAAAGGTGCGGAAAGCTCAATGTTGAAACACGGTGCACACGCTAGGCAGCGACCATTACATCGCGTCCACGAATTTCAATACCACGCCTCAAAAACCCCAAACAACGCGGACTACAATCACGGACTGGGAGAGATTGAGAGGCCTCCAGGAACAAACCGCACCCGCGCACATAGACGACCTCGGTGAGTGTACTCGCACGCTCAAAGAGGACGTCTCAGCCACCACGGTAGACAGACAATCTACCACATCAAACCAAGGACACGAAGCGCCTGCACATCTGAGAGGCGTGTACCAGCATACTGAAACGCTAGAAGACCCAGCGTCACAACAGACAGCTCAAACGCCAAGCAGCGCACATAGGAAGACAGATCGAAGCGTACACGCTAGAACTAGAGAAACAACATTGTGGACAGATATGCGACAGTCTAAGCGCACAAGTGGGAAGCAGGAAAACGTGCCTCCTGCTCCAACACCTGTTAGATGCAACGCAGGCAGTCTACCCACCATGCATAGCTCATACACCGATACCATGGTACGAATGGAGAGCTGCTCGCAGACCTGCGCAATCGATACCTTAACCCGTCGCACACAGACCCGCTTCCGCGTACAAGGGATTCCCCAACGAGATCCTTGACGCAGACATCGCGGACGCGGAAGTGTGGTTCGCAGTCGGCCTACTCCACAACACTTCAGCGGCAGGGCCAGACGGAGTGACCAATAAGACACTCAGGAACCTAGACCCGACGTCGGTGACAGCATTGACAGACTTGATGCACTCGTACAGGAGGGAAGGCCAGGTCCCGCAGCTATGGAGACACGCCAAGGTCAGATTCATCTTGATTCCAGGCAAAAAAAAAACTCTCTATAGAAAACCTACACCCCCATCTCGTTAACGTCATGCGTGGAAAGGTGATGATGCACGTTATCCTCAGCAGACTACAAAGTTAAGCGGAAGACCGTGACCTTATCCACCACATGATAGTAAGATTCAGAGCGAACCCATCCACGCAACTCGCCATGCTCTAACTCTCGAGGGACGTCTTTGACCCCACATACAGCAAAGGCACGAGGACCATCTTGGATTTAGACCTAAAAAAGACCTTCGACAACGACTCGCACGAAGCCATTCTCACAAACCTCTCGCGAATCGACCCAGGGGAGAGAACGTTCAGTTACGTTCGCTTTTTCCTCTCGGAGATAACGGCCGAGCTTTCACTCGGAGGTCTCTCCTCGGATCCCATCCTCCTTGAAAGCAGAGGCACGTGGCAAGGCTCAGTCCTCTCGCCCTTCCTATTCAACCTCTTTTTATTTACGCTGCCTCGAAACTGGCCGCAGTAAAGGGTCTACAACACAGCTTATACGCGGACGATATCACTTTGTGTATGTTCACGGGGAGTGAAAGCCAAATACAGGAGACGCTGGAGGAGGCAGTGAACGTAATTGAGTCGCATGCCTCGGGCGCGGGGCTCAAATGCTCGCATCCTAAATCGGAATTGCTGTTGCTCAGGGACAGACAGAGAGGCAGCCTCAGAGACCAGGCACCCCCGCCTCCACTACACATAAATGTAGGAGGACACCCTATCAACGAAGCACCTACGAGAATTCTCGAAATGCTAATTTAGAGCAACTGCAAGAATAACGAAGCAATAGGCTAAGTGACCGCCACGGTCAATAAAACCCCGCCGCGCATACGAGGAGTAGCCAATAAGAGACGCGATATGAGCGAGAACGACCTCTGCCGACTGATTCAGGCATTCGTCCTCGGCAGGTTCGTGTACATTCTGCTGTACCTGCCCCTCTCTGAAGCGGAAAAAATCAAAGCAGAATGCCTCTTCCATCAATCTTAGAAAAAGCGATGAGGTTTCCTCACAATACGCCTACTGACAGATTGCCAGCACTTGGTATACACAACACACTACCCGAACTGTGCGAGGCACACCTCACCTCCAAATACGCACCTCTCACGCGATCCAAGGAAGCTAGGGCCATCCTGCACCGTCTAAATAGCAATGCCGAATTCCTAACCGAAGACTCGGAACAACTCTTAGCCGAAGTACACAGAATGATCACTGTCAAGCCCCAACCCAAGAGCATGCACCCTACGGACCATGAGGGAAGGCTCAATGCGCGAGCCCATGTCTCACACGACAAGTACAATTAGTACCCTGCGGCAGCATACGTGGATGCGGCGGAATATCTTACACAGCCCAGGGCGTACATGATAGGCGCAGTGACCGGGGCAGGTTTGCTCCAAACAGTCGCCACCTCCTCGGAGACAGCGGAGGAAACACATTTGCATTAGAAATAGACAACTAAGCTGACATTATAATCAGCGATTCAAAAGCATCTATATGCAACTTTGCGTGGGGCCGCGTTTCCCCCATCTCCCTCCAAATCCTCAGAAACGCCCACAACACCCTCTAAGGGAGATCGAGCCGTTATGGTTTCCGGCTCACTCGGAACAACCTTGAGTACCAGGCGGCCGCGATTTTGCCCGAAGTTTCGTCGGCCGGGCAGTGGGCTCCTCAGACCTGAGTTTCTCAAAGGATAGCTTGAACTCGTTTCATGACATAAAAAAACCAATTTCGCTTCGAAAGGCGCACCTTCCCTCCACCGCATAAATCGCTCACAAAGATCCAGGACACAACCTGGCGTCGCTTCCAAGCACATTCCCACCCCAACCCGGCGGTACTTTCGGCCGTGCAGCCCCGGGAAATACTCTCCTCATTGCAGCAAGTGCAGCAAGAGAGCCACAATAAACCATATCCCGGTGAACTGCCCTCAGGATCCGACTCCCCCGCACTTAATTGAACTTCTAACTTCCGAGCAGTGGGAGGCCGTGCTGCTCAGCTCCGACCAGGAGACCCAACTGCGGGGAGTGGAGTGAGCCAACGAGGTCGCCGTGAGCCACGGCCCGACGGCCATTCAGTGCGACCAAAACCTCACCTTAAACCATTTTCTGCCGGCGAATAAATGTTTTCCATCTGAGTCAAAAATTTCTGCTGAGTTTATTGCTGAGGGGCACGATGACGAAGGTACGAGAGAAAAAACTGTTTGCAGAAAAGCAGGAACGCTGGGTGGGGCTTTCTAAACAGGCACCTGATTTGAACCTGCGGATCGCTTTCCGCAGTAGAGGCTCCAGAAAAGAAAGGGACCGACTCCTTCTATGCTCCTTGGAAAGTGATCCGGACGCGCTGCTCATCGACCACTGGTTAAGAAACGTTCGTTCAGTTCGATTGTTTAGGGGCTTTATTAGATTGATTGATTGATTGATGGCTTGATTGATTGGTTGGTTTGTGCATTTAAAACTATTCAAACAATTGCAGTTATCCAAGCCGTGAGTGGTCCGCCTATTCCGGCAGCCGATTGACCTGCGCCTCAGCATGGGCTCTGCGATCCTCTCCTCGTTGCCGGTAGGGGTCTTCACTGTGAAAAATAGCCTCCCACTGCTCCAAATTAGAATTATGAAGTCTGCCAATCGCGGGATTGAATTTGCATGACCACACCGTTTGAAAAGCAGTAGCTCTTTCTCCACAGCGTGGGCACTGTAGTTTGTGGAGCGAGAGGTACCATGTTAGAGCGCCATGTTACCATGTGAGTGGCGTTGCGAGAGTGCCTCTGTAGTCGGCGAAGGGTGTGTTCTTCCGTCTTGTCTGGAGTTTTGTGAGCTGTGAGGTGTGTCTCTCTGACTTGTGTGCAGGCCAGTAGGTTTTCGATGAAACTAATTAAGGGCTGCGTAGTGTGTTCCTATGCCTCGTCGACTAAGGAGGCATCCCGGTATAAGAGAGCTCGGGCGTGCCTGTGGGCGGCGTCATTCCCTCCCGTGTGGTCCGTGGGGCCTGGAAACCATATGACTGATGCTTGATTAGGAGCACGTTTAGCTAAGAGTGTGAAGCCTGGCTGATGGATTAGTCCGTTGTTTATCTTTCTGCACGAATTTTGGGACCCTGTCACTACATTGGCGTTTGGGCTGGTAGCTTGCGCTAGCGCAATAATCATCTCATACCGTGCAGCAACTCTACCGCATTATGGTTTATGGTTGATTTTTTTGTGGGGTTTAGCGTCTAAAAAGCGACTCAGGCTATGAGAAACGCTGTAATGAAGGGCCCCGCAAGTTTCGACTACCTCGGGTTATATAAAGTGAACTGACATCGCACCAGCCCACGGCCCTCACTGTTAATGCTCCTTAATGCTAAGGAGCCCGCATACGGCGCGCCGTATGTGCACGCTAACCCGAGGCATCGAAACATATCTGCTACGGCACCTCTCCGCGCGCCACGGCGGCTCAGTGGTTAGGGCGGTCGGATACTGAGCAAGAGTAGCTGGGTGCGAACACGACCGCGGCGGCCGCGTTACGAGGGACGCTAAACGCAAAAGAATTGCTGGTGATTTACCTCTGCCCTAAGCGAGAACTAACACGTTTGTAATACACGGCGGGATACTTTTAATGCATTTTAAACATATTTTGCCTTCAGGAGTGCACTAATAATGTGTCATAAATAGGTTCCTGAACTTTTATGCTTGGCATTCGAAATATATTTTTAAAATTTGCCAAAATACGTCACTTATAGCATGCTTTGAGCGCGTTTCAAATACGTGAGAACATATGTATGCTGTTTTAGTATGTTGTAAATGTATTTAATGTGTACCTACGTAAATATGATATAAATTCCTATTTAGTATATTGCTATTTTTTAAAAAACGGGCAGTCATTTAAAACTTATTTGAAGCACACTTTATCTGCAGTAGAAAAATCTAGTTCTCAAAATCGCGTTTCAGGAAATAGCCTCTGCATGTTCGAAATGTATTGAAAGTGTACTTTCAATAATGCGACTTTAATACATCGAAAGTATACTTCAAATCTGAAGACTCAGCTGTCCGCGTAAACATATTTCCAGTACACTGCAAGCAGCCATTGAACAACCTGGTGCTGGAAATTGCGTTTCGGGAAATCGCATTTCCATGTCGGCAATGTATTTAAAGGGTGCTTTCGTAAATACGAAATTAATCGGTCCGAAGTTTACTTAAATTCTAACAATTGGGTAGTCCGCGTCAACTTATTTGCAGCTTATACTTCAAGCTCCCGTGCCTAGTGCTCGAAATCACGTTTCTCTTTTGTCGTCCATTCGTTTATGCCAGCTTCAAGCAGGAAGGCATCTTCACTTATTTAAATTACGTGTGGACAGCGTGATATCATTATATCGGCAAGGATGCCATGCGCACCTCCGGCCCCGGACATGCTAGCGAAAAAGATTCCGAGTGGAAGGGCCGACCGGCTCCCATAGACGCCCATATGCATTTGTTGGTTGAGAGTTCGACTTCTGACTGATGCCTGACGAAAGTTGCGGCTATCAATTCGGTTCTAGACAGAACGCAAATTTGAAAGTTATCACTCCGAGACTTGTAGGAAAATTTGGGGGCCCACGGTCTTTGCGCAAAAAGCGCCTCACCGGGCAAGATAATGTATCTCCTACGGCGGATATATATATATATATATATATATATATATATATATATATATATATATATATTGCCACCTGGTGTTCTCAGGTGGCGCTGAAGTGTCTTCGAAGACGTTGAAGTGCCACCTGAGAACGCCAGGTGGCATTCGTTGAAGTGTCTCGCGCTATCTGGCTGGCTGCTTGCTGTATTCTGCTGGTTAGCGACCTGTCTCCCTGTTTTTCTTAAACAAAATGCCGTTCCGGAGACAGAAGGCCGGCAGGTTTCTAGAAAATTGTCGGGGTACGACAGAAGCTCCGCCCTCCAGATAATCAATGATAGGTCGCAGGTCTGGGTCAGCTCGCTGGCGGGTCATTAGGTCTAAGGCGCTGACAACTCCAATAAAACCACTCTCGTCCTCTATGCTATCATCCGCTAACCCGACGGGCGCGCGAGAGAGTGCGTCAGCGTCTTCGTGCGTCTGGCCAGATTTGTGCACAATGGTGTAATCGAATTCTTGGAGGCGGAGGCTCCATCGGGCTAGGCGCCCCGATGGGTCGCGAAGATTTGCAAGCCAGCACAACGAATGGTGGTCGGTAACTACTTTGAACGGGCGGCCGTAGAGGTACGGACGAAATTTCATGGTTGCCCACATAACCGCAAGGCATTCTTTTTCTGTGGTCGAATAGTTTGTTTCAGCGCGAGAAAGCGTGCGGCTTGCATACGCGATGACCCTTTCCACGCCACCTTGGTGTTGGACGAGTACGGCGCCGAGGCCGACGTTGCTCGCGTCGGTGTGGACTTCGGTTTCAGCCTCTTCGTCAAAGTGCGCAAGAACAGGGGATGTTAGCAGTCGTCTGCGCAGCTCGGCAAAAGCCTCCTGCTGCTCGGCAGCCCACACGAACTGTGTATCATTGCGCGTGAGGTGGTACAGGGGTGAGGCAATCTTTGAAAAGTCGGCGATGAAGCGGCGGTAATATGCGCACAGACCCAAAAAACGTTGCACACTTTTCTTTGTTGCAGGAACAGGAAAGTTGGCGACGGCAGCAGTTTTCTCGGGGTCGGGCTTAACGCCATCGGCACTCACGAGGTGACCGAGAAACTTCAACTCTTTGTACCCAAAGTGGCACTTCTCGGGCTTTAGCGTTAAGTCGGCCGATCGGAGGGCATCTAATACTGTCCTCAGGCGTTCAAGGTGTTCGGCAAAGGTTTCGGAAAATACGACGACATCATCGAGATAAACCAAACAAGTTTGCCATTTTAGTCCAGCGAGAACGGTATCCATCATCCGCTGGAAAGTTGCCGGCGCTGAACATAGCCCAAAAGGTAGCACTTTATATTCGTACAGTCCGTCGGGTGTCACGAACGCCGTTTTTTCGCGGTCCCGCTCGTCGACCTCTATCTGCCAGTACCCACTCTTTAAATCAATGGAGGAGAAGTACTGGGCGCGACGAAGTCTGTCGAGCGAGTCGTCGATACGAGGCAGCGGGTAGACGTCTTTTTTGGTGATGTTGTTCAGTTTCCGATAATCCACGCAGAAGCGGAGTGTCCCATCCTTTTTCTTCACCAGCACGACAGGTGAAGACCAGGGGCTGCTGGAAGGTTGAATGATTCCATCTGAAAGCATCTCCATCACCTGCGTTTGGATCGCCTCACGCTCCTTCGGTGAGATACGGTACGGCTGCTGATGGATGGGGCGGGCATCGTCGGGCGTAATGATGCGGTGCTTGAGAAGAGCCGTTTGCCGGACTTTCGACGAAGAAGCGAAACAGGAGGAGTATTCAAGTAGGAGGGCACGTAGTTCTCGCTGTTGAGTCACCGAAAGGTCCGGGCTGATGTCAAGGGATGGGCGCACAGGTCTAACAGCTTCGAACGCGAAACATTCAGAAACCTCCGCTAAGGGGTCGACGAATGCGATGGCAGTAGCACGAAAAAGGTGCCGGGGCTCGTTAGAGAAGTTAGTCACCAGGAGCTCAGAGCAGCCGTCGCGGAGATGGATGAGACCTCGCGCTGAGCAGATGCCGTGGGTGAGCAAAAGGGACAGGTTGCCCTCTGCGACCGCTGTCCCTTCACGTAGTCCGTCGCAGTGAACACTCACAAAAACGCTGGCGCGTGGCGGAATCCAAACGCTCTCGGCGGATATTCTAAGGGCGGCGCGGCGTGGACAGTCCTCGGAGTAAACATCAGCTTTCTCGGTAGAAAATGTGACAGTGCGCTTTCGGAGGTCAATAATAGCTCCATACTCTCGGAGAAGATCAACGCCAAGGATACAGTCACGGGAGCAGTTCGGTAGAACTAGGCAGCTGACAACAAATGTGGAGCTGCGAATTTGGACTCTTGCTGTGCATAGGCCAAGCGGAGTTACGACATGTCCGCCAGCCGTGCGAATCTGCGTGCCGGACCATGGTGTCATTACTTTTTTAAGAAGCGCCGCTAGCTTTCCGCTTAAAATCGAGAAATCAGCGCCAGTGTCCACCAAAGCACTAACCTTATAGCCATCGAGAAGCACGGGTATATCCAACGAGAATCGATCTCCGAGTTCAGGTACTGCAGTCGTTGCCTTTAAATCGCGGTCGGTCGCTGTTCGCGTTGTCGGGGGGTCTTGTTCGTATCGATTGCCAGCGGCCTCGCCCCCTGAGGTCGCTCTCTTTAGTTTTCCCGGCGGGGACTTGGCGACCGTCTCTGCGCCATCCAGGCGGAGCTTTGGGGCTGTGGCGAAGGTCGGCGTGGTGATGGAGACCGAGACTGCCGCTGGGGAATTGTCGCCATGCGCTGCTGGGCTACGTAGTCCTCGATCTCCCGGGGTCGTTGACCTCTTGGTGGACGGGGCATGTCGATAGGGAACCCCTGCAGCCCAAGCTGTCGATACGGGCACTGGCGATACAGATGACCGGGTTCCCCGCAGTGAAAGCAGAGACGCCGCCGATCCGGAGCACGCCACAGGTCCGTCTTCCGCTGGGGTGATCGTCGATTGTCGATGTAGTACGTGTCGGCCCAGGCGTATTATAAGCCCAAACTTTCTCACGCCGTCCAGCGTTACGTCAGAGGCTGCCGCGATTGCCAACGTCGTAAGGCGCCTCCTCTCAAGCCAGCGGGCTTGCTCAACCTATTGAACCCCCTCGGACGCCTTTTGATCAAGTCGGCATCGATCTTCTGGGCCCATTCCCTGTGTCATCGGCCGGTCATAAATGGATCATAGTCGCGACCGACTATTTAACAAGGTATGCGGAAACTAAAGCGGTGCAGCGCGGTACGTCATCTGAGATCGCCCAGTTTTTTATGCAACAAATCGTGCTGCGTCATGGCGCACCGTCCCACGTAATCACTGATCGAGGTACGGCGTTTACGGCACAGCTCATGCGCGACATGTTCGAGCTCAGTCACACGAACCATCGCAAAACTACTGCCTATCACCCACAGACGAACGGGCTCACAGAGAGACTCAACAGAACGATCGCCGACATGATCGCAATGTACATAGACTCGCAGCACAAAACCTGGGACGAGATTCTCCCGTACGTCACATACGCTTACAACACGGCCACCCAGGAGACGACCCGATTTACACCATTTCGTCTGGTCTACGGACGTGACGTTCAGACGATGCTGGATGCAATGCTTCCATGCAGCACTGATGACCACCCACTCACGCCAGACGCCGAGCAGTTCGCTCAGCGCGCCGAGGAAGCACGTCAACTTGCCCGTCTTCACATTCAGCGGCAGCAGGGCACGGATGCATGCCGCTACAACCTCCGTCATCGGCACGTCGAATACCATCCGGGAGACCAAGTTTGGGTGTGGACCCCGGTACGCCGCCCAGGCTTGTCTGAAAAACTGATGTGCCGTTACTTTGGACCGTACCGAGTTTTGCGCCGCGTCACCGAAGTGACCTACGAAGTTCTTCCTGACGGGACTGTGCAGCCTCAGCGTCGTCCACCCCGCTCTGAGGTTGTGCACGTTGTCCGCATGAAACCCTACTTCACGCGGTAATGGATAGTACGCTCAGTGTTCTGCTAGTTTTCGCGTGGGACACCTTCGCCCACCTCCCTTGTACATTTTTGTGTGCTTGTGCTGTTTTTTTTTCTCTTTCCACTGCCCATACTGCAACCCCGCTTTTGTTTTTCTTTTTTTTTGGAGGGGGAGTAATGCCACCTGGTGTTCTCAGGTGGCGCTGAAGTGTCTTCGAAGACGTTGAAGTGTCTCGCGCTGGCTGGCTGGCTGCTTGCTGTATTCTGCTGGTTAGCGACCTGTCTCCCTGTTTTCCGTTACAATATATATATATATATATATATATATATATATATATATATATATATTATATATATATATATATATATATATATATATATATATATATAATATATATATAAAAGCCAAATCAAGTATCACACCCGTCAGAGCAGTTCCTGTTTCACGACGTCACTTTTCGTTGGCATTTCCTGGGTGGCGACATCGTTTCCTTTCGGTTCCGGTCACGTGACATTCCATTGTCATAGACTTCTTGATGACAACGCGTTTTCTTTGGGATTGTCTGCCTCCTGATGCTAGTGACACGGGCTGGGACATGTTTTTCTTTCAATCTTTTGTCCTGCCCCACCAGAATGTTTGTATCCTGATGCTTATATACAGTTCAGTCATTACTTCTCGTGCTGACAACGTTCATAAGTATTATCTGGTGAATCAGACAAGTACAGCTATAAGCCGAGCCGAAGTGAATCTTAGTGCATTAATTCTATATTTTAGTGTATTAATGCGGGAGCGTTAAGGGCCCCGTGTCGCAGCAAAGCGGGTGCCGTCGGCGTCGGCGGCGTTGGCCGTGAGCGAAAAATCCCTCCTCTTCCTCGAAATGCACGCCACTGCCTCTACAGATAGCGCGCGAGGGCAGCGCCTCCCGCTCGTTTCGTCTGGGCGCAGTGGGGTCATTCGGGCCCGCAGGAATCACTTGGTGAGCGGCGAACAACGCAGTGCGCATCCAAAGCGCGTTCACCACGAAGCTTGCGGCTTGCTGCCCATTCGTTCGGCGCGGAAGCTATGCTGGCGTTCGTGGCATCAAGTTTCTCGAGAACGATGTGGCGACGAACTACGACTGCAACTTGGGTCCCATGCGCTTCGGCAAGTTACCTGGGAGCGTTTCTACGTGGTTTGCCGCTCCGCGCGTCTGTTTCACCGTACGTGAGGAGAGATTTGTCTAATGGGCAAGACGTTGCACCAAACGGGCGATGGGGCTACGTGGACTTCCTGGCAGTGCTCCAACACGCTGTCGCGTTCCACTCTTAAAGGCGAAGCTTAAGCATCCTCCAATTTTTTTAATATAATGTAATGTATTGTACGTATATGTTTAGGATATCTCTAATGTATTCATTATAAATTTTTAGTATATTTTTATTGTGTTGTTAAGGTATTTTTATTATAATTATATTGTCGTTAATGTATATCTTTAGCATATGTTTAATGCAGAATAAAGATATTTAGCGGACAGAAAATTTATTTTTGACCAATTCGTAAGAATGTTAAAAAAATTACTGCTAGCATTCTAAGAAAGCATTCGTATTGCATTTCAAGCATAGGGGAAAAAAGTGACAAATAAATATTAAAGTAATACAATGTGTTCGTAATGCAGTTCTAACACAGCATTTTTTCGCTAACGGTGGTTAAACCGAGTCGAGAGCATGGAGTTGCATCTACCTGGCTACGTTTTAGAAAAACTGGCAGTTTACATAGATAGCCGCCCTGACACACAGAGTAGTAGGAATTTCTTTTTAACTTTTAAACAACTTGTTTTCTTTCAAACGACATTAAAGCCGCTCACACAAGTCAGTATATAATTAATTTAGCTTCGCTGATATTTACAACTGTATTATTGAACCGCTGCGGTGGCAGAGTGGCTGCGGCGCTCGGCTGCTGGCCCAAAAGACGCGGGTTCGATCCTGGCCACGGCGGTCGAATTTCGATGGAGGCGAAATTCTAGAGGTCCGTGTGCTATGCGATGTCAGCGTACGTTAAAGAACCCCAGGTGGTCGAAATTTCCGGAGCTCTTCACTACGGCGTCTCTCATAGCCTTAGTCGCTTTGGGACGTTGAACCCTCATAAACCAAACTAAACCAGACAGCTGTATTATTGCTCGTTGTATGCTGAGATACGGAACCAAATCCGGTTCCAAGCAACGCGCAGACCCTGCAGATAATTTCGGAAAGCCAAATTTAAACAGAAATTGTTTTGGGGGAGGAGTGAAATTGGCGTAACATGGGACATGCGTCATTTCCTTTTCGTAACAGCAACTTTCATTTTTCTTCCGCGTTCCACGGTAGCAGTTGGCAAGATTCTCTACGGCGCCCCCTCGTACGAACTGGCCACAAAAATCCACGAAGACGTAGCTCGCCTGCACAGGGCCACGTTACGCACCCTAACAGGTGTTCCACGATATACGCGCATCACGGCTGCAGAGCAAGCGGTGGCCCTTCCTCCTATACACCAAATCATTGAGGAAGCTCGAACGCGGTAAGAAACACGCAGGACTGGCACAAAACAGGGACGCGCTTTGGAACGCTGGGGGCGCCAGCTCTCGGCACCGGTTGATTATGAAGGGCGGCCGGCTCCGCTCTAACTGCGCCCTCACCTCGGCCGCAACATATGTACGGCTCCACCCAGAGCACAAACGGCGGCACGGCTCGACACACAGCCGCTGATAGAGATCAAGGTGAGGAGAGGACATATACGTAGATGCATCCCTGAAAGACGGCGCCATATAAATGGCATGGCGCAGCCGTGAGATTCTCAATTTCAATGGCTGCTGTACTATTCGTGCTCCCCATGGGTGCACAAAGGAAGGGGAGCTGCTCGCTATATACGGCGCTCTACTGCAGGCGTGAAACGTTTTGGTCGGCAATCAATTGCTACAAGCTGACATGACGCGCGAAATCCGAATACTCTCTGATTCACATGAAGTTGTACGCGAGCTCCACAGACCATTCTCGACCCACCCAATCGCAGAGCAGATTACTTCTAGAATCAGAAGCCTCTCAACACGCAACGTCCACATCCGCCACGCGTGGATCCCTGCACACACGGGCGATGATGACGGGAACCAGTCCGCTCACAATGCGGCTCGGGAGAAGGAGGAGGAGGAGGAGAAGGCAGGGAGAGTGTCTTGTTCCTTACTGAAAACATGAAACAATCCGACTTCCAAACCACCACCTCACCCCAACCCAAGAAAAACTGGCCAACAGAGGACCCACCCGTCACCCAGACCGACCTTCAGTCCCTACAGGTCCCGCATGGACGCTAAACTCGACGAAATGGAAGCGCGTCTATACACAAAATTCAATCACCTCATCGACCACCTGTCCCAACGCTTCGAGCAACAAATTGTAGCAGCATTTATGCGCATGGTACACAACCTTGAGATGGGCCTTGCACTGTACGACACCTACCTCCAAAAACAATAGAGCAGGCCCTTCCCTCACTGCACCTACCCAATACCCCCATCAATCCCGCCCACCTACCCCACGGAACCCGCTTCCCAACCCACATACCCTCACCCCATCCAAGCTACAGTACAGTACAATAGAGTACAGCAAGTACAGTACCTACTCGCTGCGATGGTTCTGTGTTTAGGGTGCTCGGCTATTGATCCGGAGTTCCCGGGTTCAAACCCGACCGCTGCGGCTGCGTTTATATGGAGGCAAAACGTTAAGGTGCCCGTGTGCTGTGCGATGTCAGTGCACTTTAGATCCTTAGGTGGTCGAAATTATTCCGGAGCTCTCCTCTACAGCAGTTCTTTCTTCCTTTCCTCTTTCACTCCCTCCTTTATCCCTTTTCTTACGGCGCGGTTCAGGGGTTCAACGATATATGAGACAGATACTGCGCCATTTCCTTTTCCCTAAAACCAATTATTATTATTGCTAAGTACATTACCGTGCAGTACAAGCTACAATGGAACAGCCGCTGCTTCCGGGAAAAGCGCGCACCCCTCCAACTCCTTCTCCCCACATTTCCTACGCCTCACATCCTCCTCCTTCAGGACACACCAGCCCCTGCCACACTTTCCAGCTACACTTCCGCTCACTCGGACACAACGAATACACACAGGTCTTCCACACTCATACATCGCTTCATTACACACCAAACGCATCACATCACCTCCGATGCGCGCTGCGTGATCACAGAAATCATACAAGATACTCCACTCCATCTATTTTTATTTCAAATATATACCACCCACCGTTTCATCCGCTGGCTTCATTGGAAACGGTAGCGCGAGATCTCCATCGTAATGCAGGCAAGCATTCAATTGATTATCGGAGAGGAATTCATACTGGAGACTTTTAGCTGAGCGCATTTACGTTCCGGTCCGCTGGTAGTTCCCCAGCGGAGCACCAGCGGAACGTAGCGCGAGTAAAAGAGCTTTAGCGCAGCGTCTAAAACACCCGACTGAGCGTAGTAGCGCGAAGCGCTGTGCAGCCCCACCTATTATTGAAAAGCGGAGTTACGCTGAAACGAATATGAATGGCGCTTGCTGTTACTGTAATAAAATTGCTAAATTAAATCAATATTTTTTTGTTTCTGGTACATATTTAAACATTAGGGGTCCTTACCATCCAATTTAAAGTATATCGCGTTAGAAAAAAAAACGTTTGGCACTGTGATGGTCAAGTCAAGCCAAAGCGTCACACCGCAAGCTCACCCACTTGAGCTCGTCCCCATTGGCCTTGTCGCGGCCACTTCCCGCAGAAAGCAAAGATCTTCTTGCGTGCTAAAACATTTACGCGGCTTCTTTGCTTGCAGGCGTGCGTGCGCTACTTGCGCCGCGTCCGTGCTCGATGAAGCTGGCGCGGCACCGCTCGCACTGGAGGCCGCTATGTTAGTCTTCGATGACGCTCACTCGCTGGGCACTCTCCGCTGGTAAGACCAGACGAGCGGGCGAGCGGGCAGCGCCGCAAACCCGCTGGCCGCCTGAGCGTTATGCGCATGCGCACTGGCGCCCTCTCTCGTCCGCTCCGCTCTGCTGGCCGCTGGCCCGCTCTGCTAAACGTCTCTACTGACGGGGGCTACCGCACCTCCACAGGACGAGGACTGCAACTCTGGTCCTCAGTACAAGAACTTCGCCTCAAAATACACCATAGCTTTACCCCCCTTACGAGAATTGACAAGTTTCAGCCCGGACACCAGCCCGGAATTGACACTGAGCCGCAACCTTGCGGGTATTACGTGGAACACAGCACACATTAGGAACCAATCATTATATCCTCTCCGTTAAAGTACCGTACAAACAAACAACGACCCTTCACGTAACACACAAACTGAACAACTGGGATGCGGTCCGCGCCGCACGGGCGGCCCTTCCTGAGCTCCCATTACAGACATCGACCAGTGGGTTGCATCACTCATGAACGATGTCTCCGCACACAGTCGAACCCTTGCCACAACAACAAATATGGCCACCCTCTACACTCGCCTGACCCACCTATGGCAGGCCCACAATAGCATCCTAGAGCGCTGGTAAGGGCAACAGCTCAATTGGACCATTAAAAAGCGGCTAGCCGCACTGTAAACACAAATTACTTAGCACTCGGAGGAGGTCTGCCGATTCAACTGCACACAGATTCGCGACAGTATGGCTGGCAGTCTGTCCCCCAAACGCAGCTGGCAGCTTCTCCATCCCTTAATTTACCCGACCGACGCAATCCAAAACAGCCACACAACATCTCGTCACACACGTTATACACAAGACCGACATTTCTCTAGACGCACTCATCGACATACTTAGAAACACACATACAACTCCAGGCACCTCAAACCCCCAGCCCCCTATGCAGGCACCCCGAATGCCTATCTCGAAGTGTACATTACGGAAGCAGAATTCAGAGCGGCCCTCCTGACCCCTCCTTCTAACTCCACCCTAGGAGTTGACGGTATCTCCAATAGCATGCTCCGCAATTTGGACAATCAGTCAATTGCCGAGCTTCAACACATGCTGGCAGGAGGACACCCTTCCGCAATCCTGGCGTCACGCCATAAAATCTTATTCGTACCCAACCCCGACAAACCCCTTACACCTGCATATCTTCGTCGCATCTCACTGACCTCATGCCTGGACAAGCTTTTGTAACATCTCGCGCTCACCCAACTCACCCAACACACAAGATATTTTCGAACCCATCATACCAGGCCACACAAGAGCTGTCCTCGCCTTGGATCTCTCCAAGGCCTTTGATCGCCTAGACCATCAAGCGATCAAGGCGGCTTTCTCCCCCTTGAAGATAGGTGAACGTATGTACACCTATATTCAAGCATTCCTTACTAACCGCACGGCCGAAATCAACTTCGGTCCTCACACATCCTGCCTATACACCCTTAGTGGGGTTTGCACCCCCCGGGGATCTTTCCTCTCGACTTTTATCTTCAATGTCACTCTCATCCCCCTTGTCCGCAAACTACAAACCATCCCTCACCTTCGGCATACACTCTATGCGGACGATATCACGCTATGGACCACCCATGGCAGTGGTTGAGACATAGAGAATACATTGCAGTCAGAAGATACCCGCACCCAAACACTTGCGCGGAGTATCGGACTGTCGTGCTTGCCGGAGAAGTCGGAGCTCCTCATACTCCGCCCCACAATGGGAAACTGCCCCACAGCCCCTATAACCGTGACACTGGAAAACCGGTACATCCCGGAGGCACACATTCTCCGGGTACTGGGCCTCCACATCCCGAACAAAGGGAAAAACACTCTCACCATCCGCAAACTCAAGCAGACGGCGGTGTCGATATTCTACCTAATCCATCGAGTTTCTGGACAGCACTGCGGCATGAAGGAATGAAGACAGAAGATCACGGATAAAGGCCCTGCTCCAAAGCAAGGGAGATGTGTTTTTCGACGTGCCGGGAATAACGGATGTCATGTTGCAAACTAGAACTCTCTAGAGAGAGACCAATCAGCGTGAAACAATGCCTACTATGTCTAGAAAATCAAGAATCAATTGAAAATGAGGTGCGGGATATGTCGGAGCTTGGTGTGATTGAGAGGTCGTGGCCAGCATAAAATGCGCATCTCGTGTTTGTCAAAAAACCCGATGGTACTAACCGACCGTGTGTAAATTTTCGTCGGCTAAATGACATCATAGTACTCGATGCCGAACATATGCCAAGATCGGACGTGGTGTTCGCTAAGGGTGCTCTCAACACGTTTTTTTTTTCTAAATTTGGCTTAGCTAAAAGGTATTGGCAAATACCAATGGAAGATTCGTCTAAAGAAAAGACTGCCTTTTTTTGCTCGGCGTGTTTATTTCAGTTTAAATTCATGCCTTTTGGTTTGAACACGGCATCCGCAATATTCACAAAGCTGATGAGGAAGGTCTTGGATGGACTCCAGAATGAGGAACACAATTTTGATGACATCCTTGTGGCAACAGATACGTGAGAAGAGCATTTAATTATGCTGGAAGAACTATTTGATACAATTCAGCAAGCCAGGTGGACAATAAAACCGGCAAATTGTAAGGTGGGCTTTGAAGCCATTTCTTTTCTCGGACACAAGCTGGGGATGGGCCGCATCGCGACGAAAGACTACATCTTGGTCAAAATACAGTAACCCCCAAACTCCGACGACCCAGAAATATGTACAGTCGTTCTTGGGTTTAACGGGATATTACAGAGAATTTATTCCCAATTATGCCCACATAGCCGATACGCTTGTCGAACTCAATATGAAGTGTGCAAGCAATAAGCTGAATTGGACTGCTGACCATGAGAACGCATTCGTGATGTTAGAATGGCATATGAGAAAACCGCCCGTTCTGCTTAGTCCGAATTGGAATAAAGTGTTTTTGCTTCGCACTGATGCATCAGACGAAGCTTTAGGAACCGTACTCTTACAAGAAG